>CM043017.1:106552446-106609173 GCA_023690525.1 Holotrichia oblita
GAAAAGTAACCGGTTTTTGAGGTTTACCGGTAATAGCTCGGAGCGAGGGTATACGTCGCTAGCGAAATATAGCCTAAGGTTAATAAATTTTGTTTGCCGACGATGGGTAAGGTTGTCGTCGTATCTCTTACCATCCCCTGGCGTCAGGAGGGTCCCCCAATTACCTCTACGACAGCTATTATTATAGTAATAGGGGTCGATTTTGACAGCAATGGTGTGTGAAAAAATCGAAATTTTTTTGAGGTATTTAGAATCGCGTTGGAACGTTGAAAATTTGGGAATCGATATTGGGAACGGACCCGCTCTTTCGACGGCGACATTTTCCGAGATCGTAGGTGGTCGCGCGACGCGGTGGCCGATCATCTTGTTTTTTTTCAAATGGAAGCGTACCCGAAAAAATTTTTGATTCGTGGTGCGGAGACGCCCGGAAATACGGATCGGGTAATATTTTTTCGATTCCACGTCCCCCCATATATACAGGGTGTTGCGTTAAGAAGACGGTGCTCGTAAAAAAAAATTTTCGGTATCGATATGGGAAGTAATTTGCGATGCGGAGGTGTACTTTGCGAAAAGGATGGCGCCGTACTTTTTCGATAGGATGATTTTCGCGATGATACAGTTCGGTGTTGCGTTTTCAAGAAGGCATTTAGCCTCGTCGAAAAAATCGATATTCTTTAGATATCGGTAATCGGTTCGGAGATGGCGCGGGTTAAAGGGACGGTAACGTTTTTGACGTGTACCGGTAATAGCTCGGAGCGAGGGTATACGTCGCTAGCGAAATATAGCCTAAGCAAAAGTTTGCCGTCGATCTTTAAGTTGTCGTTTTTTTTTACGAACCCCTGGCGTCAGGTAGGGTCGGCTAGTACTCGTCGAGAAGAATATTATAGTAATAAGGGTAATTTTGACGTGGACGGTACCGTTTGAAAGATACGTTTGACCGGTTTAAAGTCGGTTCGGGGGGTTGAAAATCCGGGAATCGGTTTTTTCGTTTTTCGAGGCGAATAACTCGGCGGCGGCGCGTACGTCCCCGTCGTCGTATAGCCTAAGCAGTAGATCGTTCTTTCGGACGACCGATGGCGAAGGTCGCGTCGCGATACGCGGTTTTATAAGGCCGTGAGAGGGATCCCCAATTGCCTCTACGACAGCTATTATTAGTACTAAAGGGGAAATTTTTCCCCGTAGGTTTTGGTCCGGATCGAAATTTTTTAAGGTATTTAAAGTCGCTTCGGGTTAAACAGGGGTATCCTTATGGGGAACGGACCCGCTCTTTCGATTGGGACCGGTTAGAAGATCGTAGGTCGTCGCGCGACATCAAAATGGGCCGCCATCTTGTTTTTTAAATAGAAATAGGAACTTTTTTGGATTCGTGGTGCGGAGACGCCCGGAAATCGGATGGCGGGTGTATTTTTTCGATAACGTTAATTTTGCGATAATATACAGGGTGTTGCGTTAAGAAGGCGGTCTCGTAAAAAAAAATTTTTTCAAGATTCTGCGTGCGGAGGCGTCCGGGAATCGGATGGCGAGAGTGCTTTTTCGATAGGATGATTTTCGCGATGATACAGGGTGTTGCGTAAAGAAGGCGGCCCCGAAAAAAAATCGATTTCTTGGCGTCGGTACGGTTCGCGATGGCGCGGAGGACGGCGTACGTGTACGAAACGCGGCGTCGCGCGTTACGCAAAAGTCCGCCATCTTTGTTGTGTTTTTTTGCGAACGTGCGGGTATCGGCTAGTACTCGTCGAGAAGAATATATCGGGTAGGGGTAATTTCGACGTAGACGGTACCGTTTGGAAGATACGACCGGTCAAAGTCGGTCTCGGGGGGTCCGGAACGGTTTTTTCGTTTTTCGGGAATAACTCGGCGGCGGCGCGTGCGTCCCCGTCGTCGTATAGCCTAATGAGTAGATTGTTCTTTCGGACGACCGATGGCGAAGGTCGCGTCGCGATACGCGGATTTATAAGGCCGTGAGGGATGCCCAATTGCCTCTACGACAGCTATTATTAGTACTAAAGGGGACATTTTTTCCCCGTAGATTTTGGTCGGATCGAAATTTTTTTAAGGTATTTAAAGTCGCTTCGGAGCTAAACGGGGGGTATCCTTATGGGGAACGGACCGCTCTTTCGATTGGGACCGGTTAGAAGATCGTAGGTCGTCACGCGACGCCAAAATGGGCCGCCATCTTGTTTTTTTTAAATAGAAATAGGAACTTTTTTGGATTCGTGGTGCGGAGACGCCCGGAAATCGGATGGCGGGTGTATTTTTTCGATAACGTCAATTTTGCGATAATATACAGGGTGTTGCGTTAAGAAGGCGGTCTCGTAAAAAAATTTTTCAAGATTCTGCGTGCGGAGGCGTCCGAGAATCGGATGGCGAGCGTGCTTTTTCGATAGGATGATTTTCGCGATGATACAGGGTGTTGCGTAAAGAAGGCGGCCCCGAAAAAATCGATTTCTTGGCGTCGGTACGGTTCGCGATGGCGCGGAGGACGGCGTACGTGTACGAAACGCGGCGTCGTGCGTTACGCAAAAGTCCGCCATCTTTGTTGTGTTTTTTTTTTTTTGCGAACGTGGGGGTATCGGCTAGTACTCGTCGAGAAGAATATATCTGGTAAAGGGTAATTTCGACGTAGACGGTACCGTTTGGAAGATACGACCGGTCAAAGTCGGTCTCGAGGGGGGGGTCCGGAACGGTTTTCGTTTTTCGAGAATAACTCGGCGGCGGCGCGTACGTCCCCGTCGTCGTATAGCCTAAGCAGTAGATCGTTCTTTCGGACGACCGATGGCGAAGGTCGCGTCGCGATACGCGGTTTTATAAGGCCGTGAGAGGATCCCCAATTGCCTCTACGACAACTATTATTAGTACTAAAGGGGACATTTTTTCCCCGTAGATTTTGGTCGGATCGAAATTTTTAAGGTATTTAAAGTCGCTTCGGAGCTAAACGGGGGTATCCTTATGGGGAACGGACCCGCTCTTTCGATTGGGACCGGTTAGAAGATCGTAGGTCGTCACGCGACGCCAAAATGGGCCGCCATCTTGTTTTTTAAATAGAAATAGGAACTTTTTTTGGATTCGTGGTGCGGAGACGCCCGGAAATCGGATGGCGGGTGTATTTTTTCGATAACGTCAATTTTGCGATAATATACAGGGTGTTGCGTTAAGAAGGCGGTCTCGTAAAAAAATTTTTCAAGATTCTGCGTGCGGAGGCGTCCGAGAATCGGATGGCGAGCGTGCTTTTTCGATAGGATGATTTTCGCGATGATACAGGGTGTTGCGTAAAGAAGGCGGCCCCGAAAAAAAATCGATTTCTTGGCGTCGGTACGGTTCGCGATGGCGCGGAGGACGGCGTACGTGTACGAAACGCGGCGTCGTGCGTTACGCAAAGTCCGCCATCTTTGTTGTGTTTTTTTTTGCGAACGTGGGGGTATCGGCTAGTACTCGTCGAGAAGAATATATCTGGTAAGGGGGTAATTTCGACGTAGACGGTACCGTTTGGAAGATACGACCGGTCAAAGTCGGTCTCGGGGGGGTCGGAACGGTTTTTTCGTTTTCGAGAATAACTCGGCGGCGGCGCGTGCGTCCCCGTCGTCGTATAGCCTAAGCAGTAGATCGTTCTTTCGGACGACCGATGGCGAAGGTCGCGTCGCGATACGCGGTTTTATAAGGCCGTGAGAGGGATACCCAATTGCCTCTACGACAGCTATTATTAGTACTAAAGGGGACATTTTTTCCCCGTAGATTTTGGTCGGATCGAAATTTTTAAGGTATTTAAAGTCGCTTCGGAGCTAAAGGGGGGGTATCCTTATGGGGAACGGACCCGCTCTTTCGATTGGGACCGGTTAGAAGATCGTAGGTCGTCACGCGACGCCAAAATGGGCCGCCATCTTGTTTTTTTTAAATAGAAATAGGAACTTTTTTTTTGGATTCGTGGTGCGGAGACGCCCGGAAATCGGATGGCGGGTGTATTTTTTCGATAACGTCAATTTTGCGATAATATACAGGGTGTTGCGTTAAGAAGGCGGTCTCGTAAAAAAAATTTTCAAGATTCTGCGTGCGGAGGCGTCCGAGAATCGGATGGCGAGCGTGCTTTTTCGATAGGATGATTTTCGCGATGATACAGGGTGTTGCGTAAAGAAGGCGGCCCCGAAAAAAAATCGATTTCTTGGCGTCGGTACGGTTCGCGATGGCGCGGAGGACGGCGTACGTGTACGAAACGCGGCGTCGTGCGTTACGCAAAAGTCCGCCATCTTTGTTGTGTTTTTTTTTTTTTGCGAACGTGGGGGTATCGGCTAGTACTCGTCGAGAAGAATATATCTGGTAAGGGGTAATTTCGACGTAGACGGTACCGTTTGGAAGATACGACCGGTCAAAGTCGGTCTCGGGGGGAGTCCGGAACGGTTTTTTCGTTTTTCGAGAATAACTCGGCGGCGGCGCGTACGTCCCCGTCGTCGTATAGCCTAAGCAGTAGATCGTTCTTTCGGACGACCGATGGCGAAGGTCGCGTCGCGATACGCGGTTTTATAAGGCCGTGAGAGGGATACCCAATTGCCTCTACGACAGCTATTATTAGTACTAAAGGGGACATTTTTTCCCCGTAGATTTTGGTCGGATCGAAATTTTTTTAAGGTATTTAAAGTCGCTTCGGAGCTAAACGGGGGTATCCTTATGGGGAACGGACCCGCTCTTTCGATTGGGACCGGTTAGAAGATCGTAGGTCGTCACGCGACGCCAAAATGGGCCGCCATCTTGTTTTTTTTAAATAGAAATAGGAACTTTTTTTTTGGATTCGTGGTGCGGAGACGCCCGGAAATCGGATGGCGGGTGTATTTTTTCGATAACGTCAATTTTGCGATAATATACAGGGTGTTGCGTTAAGAAGGCGGTCTCGTAAAAAAAAATTTTTCAAGATTCTGCGTGCGGAGGCGTCCGAGAATCGGATGGCGAGCGTGCTTTTTCGATAGGATGATTTTCGCGATGATACAGGGTGTTGCGTAAAGAAGGCGGCCCCGAAAAAAAATCGATTTCTTGGCGTCGGTACGGTTCGCGATGGCGCGGAGGACGGCGTACGTGTACGAAACGCGGCGTCGTGCGTTACGCAAAAGTCCGCCATCTTTGTTGTGTTTTTTTTGCGAACGTGGGGGTATCGGCTAGTACTCGTCGAGAAGAATATATCTGGTAAGGGGTAATTTCGACGTAGACGGTACCGTTTGGAAGATACGACCGGTCAAAGTCGGTCTCGGGGGGGTCCGGAACGGTTTTTTCGTTTTTCGAGAATAACTCGGCGGCGGCGCGTACGTCCCCGTCGTCGTATAGCCTAAGCAGTAGATCGTTCTTTCGGACGACCGATGGCGAAGGTCGCGTCGCGATACGCGGTTTTATAAGGCCGTGAGAGGGATACCCAATTGCCTCTACGACAGCTATTATTAGTACTAAAGGGGACATTTTTCCCCGTAGATTTTGGTCGGATCGAAATTTTTTAAGGTATTTAAAGTCGCTTCGGAGCTAAACGGGGGTATCCTTATGGGAACGGACCCGCTCTTTCGATTGGGACCGGTTAGAAGATCGTAGGTCGTCACGCGACGCCAAAATGGGCCGCCATCTTGTTTTTTTTAAATAGAAATAGGAACTTTTTTTTTTGGATTCGTGGTGCGGAGACGCCCGGAAATCGGATGGCGGGTGTATTTTTCGATAACGTCAATTTTGCGATAATATACAGGGTGTTGCGTTAAGAAGGCGGTCTCGTAAAAAAAAAAATTTTCAAGATTCTGCGTGCGGAGGCGTCCGAGAATCGGATGGCGAGCGTGCTTTTTCGATAGGATGATTTTCGCGATGATACAGGGTGTTGCGTAAAGAAGGCGGCCCCGAAAAAAAATCGATTTCTTGGCGTCGGTACGGTTCGCGATGGCGCGGAGGACGGCGTACGTGTACGAAACGCGGCGTCGTGCGTTACGCAAAAGTCCGCCATCTTTGTTGTGTTTTTTTTTTTTTTGCGAACGTGGGGGTATCGGCTAGTACTCGTCGAGAAGAATATATCTGGTAAGGGGTAATTTCGACGTAGACGGTACCGTTTGGAAGATACGACCGGTCAAAGTCGGTCTCGGGGGGGTCCGGAACGGTTTTTTCGTTTTTCGAGAATAACTCGGCGGCGGCGCGTACGTCCCCGTCGTCGTATAGCCTAAGCAGTAGATCGTTCTTTCGGACGACCGATGGCGAAGGTCGCGTCGCGATACGCGGTTTTATAAGGCCGTGAGAGGGATACCCAATTGCCTCTACGACAGCTATTATTAGTACTAAAGAGCGGAGTATGGCCGTCTTGATTTAATAAAACCCGCTATACAGGCTCTTTCCAAAATGAATGTCCATATTTCAGGAACGATTTTTTTGCTGACGTAGCGGGATCGCATACTACTCGTCATGATAAAAGAAAACTTCATATGAACATATGACCTAAAGGTCTTAACTTTTTGAGATACAGGGTGATAAAGTTTTCGAAAATAAATAGTTTTACATTAATTCCTGTAAAACTATGTATGTATCAAGAGGCATTATTGAGTGTTCCACATTTTTTTTTAATTCCACCAGTGGCGTTCGTACGGAATTTCAGCTACCTACTTTGACAGACGTTTAGGTCACACGTTCATATGAAGTTTTGTTTTTAAAATAGACTAAAAAATCGTTCCCTGAAATATTGACATTCAATTTCCCCTGTACATTGGAGAGCGGAGAAAAAAAATTGACCCCCTTAAAGACGCTGGAGAGAAATAAAAAAAAATGTATGCAAAAAGACTTTTTGACTCTTTCGAAAATATGTAGATATATACTTAGTATAATCTCGATAATACACTGAACTATATACGATTTTAGTATAAGTAACGATGAGAATTATCAAAAAATAATAAGCGGTTTAGAAAGGCGTTGGAACATTGAAATTTTGGAAATCGTCGTAATAATTTATTATTTCATTCCTTGTTTGTACATTATTGTTTTCGTAAATATATATTTGTGGAAATAAAAAGATGGTATCAAAGAAGACTCCCTTACCTCTGTGAGCATGTGTAGGTTAAAGTAAAAAAAATAATGAAATATTATTTAATTATACATTTAATTAAAAATAGAATATTTTCGCAGTAACTCCTATTTTTTTATTTTTTGTTCCTTGTCGTAAATGAAAACTAAATTTTAACTATATTCCTCTATAAACAAAATTAAAAAAAAAAACAGATACGTCGTAGAAGGGGGTTTGAACCTAGTACCATCCGATTCGAAGCCGAAGACCTAAGCATCACGCCACCGGCGCTCGTATGAAATGGTATCTTATATACGCGTATATGAATAATATATTTTCTAAAATCGAGTTTGGCAGAGGAAAATCAAAAAAATAAGCCGTTTAGAAGGGCGTTGGAATTTTGAAATTTTGACGATCGATATTGTTCACATGGGCAATTCGCCGGAGACGACCTGCAAGGCGACGCTAAATCGGACGCCGCCGCCGCGACGCAAAAAGATTTTAGTTTTAATCGGAAAAAAAAATTTCCCGAAAATATCCAAGTACTCGCCGAGAAGAATATATTCGGACATAGATAGTTTTGGCGTAGCGTCAACCGTTCGGGAGATAAACGCGAATTTCCGACTAATCTGAAAACATCGGGAAAAGTCAAGGTCGGTTCGCCGGAAACCTAGACAGTTGATTAGAAAAATCCTTTAGGCGTCGATCGACACCCCCTTTTCGAGTTTAGTCCTTCCGTAAGGTCCCAGGAGGGAGCCCCGTTTACCTCTACAATCACCAATTAGTATAGTATAAAGAGCGGAGTATGGCCGTCTTGATTTAATAAAACCCGCTATACAGGCTCTTTCCAAAATGAATGTCCATATTTCAGGGAACGATTTTTTTTGCTGACGTAGCGGGATCGCATACTACTCGTCATGATAAAAAGAAAACTTCATATGAACATATGACCTAAAGGTCTTAACTTTTGAGATACAGGGTGATAAAGTTTTCGAAAATAAATAGTTTTACATTAATTCCTGTAAAACTATGTATGTATCAAGAGGCATTATTGAGTGTTCCACATTTTTTTTTAATTCCACCAGTGGCGTTCGTACGGAATTTCAGCTACCTACTTTGACAGACGTTTAGGTCACACGTTCATATGAAGTTTTGTTTTTAAAATAGACTAAAAAATCGTTCCCTGAAATATTGACATTCAATTTCCCTGTACATTGGAGAGCGGAGAAAAAAAAATTGACCCCCTTAAAGACGCGCTGGAGAGAAATAAAAAAAAATGTATGCAAAAAAGACTTTTTGACTCTTTCGAAAATATGTAGATATATACTTAGTATAATCTCGATAATACACTGAACTATATACGATTTTAGTATAAGTAACGATGAGAATTATCAAAAAATAATAAGCGGTTTAGAAAGGCGTTGGAACATTGAAATTTTGAAATCGTCGTAATAATTTATTATTTCATTCCTTGTTTGTACATTATTGTTTTCGTAAATATATATTTGTGGAAATAAAAAGATGGTATCAAAGAAGACTCCCTTACCTCTGTGAGCATGTGTAGGTTAAAGTAAAAAAAATAATGAAATATTATTTAATTATACATTTAATTAAAAATAGAATATTTTCGCAGTAACTCCTATTTTTTTATTTTTTGTTCCTTGTCGTAAATGAAAACTAAATTTTAACTATATTCCTCTATAAACAAAATTAAAAAAAAAAACAGATACGTCGTAGAAGGGGGTTTGAACCTAGTACCATCCGATTCGAAGCCGAAGACCTAAGCATCACGCCACCGGCGCTCGTATGAAATGGTATCTTATATACGCGTATATGAATAATATATTTTCTAAAATCGAGTTTGGCAGAGGAAAATCAAAAAAATAAGCCGTTTAGAAGGGCGTTGGAATTTTGAAATTTTGACGATCGATATTGTTCACATGGGCAATTCGCCGGAGACGACCTGCAAGGCGACGCTAAATCGGACGCCGCCGCCGCGACGCAAAAAGATTTTAGTTTTAATCGGAAAAAAAAAATTTCCCGAAAATATCCAAGTACTCGCCGAGAAGAATATATTCGGACATAGATAGTTTTGGCGTAGCGTCAACCGTTCGGGAGATAAACGCGAATTTCCGACTAATCTGAAAACATCGGGAAAAGTCAAGGTCGGTTCGCCGGGAAACCTAGACAGTTGATTAGAAAAATCCTTTAGGCGTCGATCGACACCCCCCTTTTCGAGTTTAGTCCTTCCGTAAGGTCCCAGGAGGGAGCCCCGTTTACCTCTACAATCACCAATTAGTATAGTATAAAGAGCGGAGTATGGCCGTCTTGATTTAATAAAACCCGCTATACAGGCTCTTTCAAAATGAATGTCCATATTTCAGGGAACGATTTTTTTTGCTGACGTAGCGGGATCGCATACTACTCGTCATGATAAAAAGAAAACTTCATATGAACATATGACCTAAAGGTCTTAACTTTTGAGATACAGGGTGATAAAGTTTTCGAAAATAAATAGTTTTACATTAATTCCTGTAAAACTATGTATGTATCAAGAGGCATTATTGAGTGTTCCACATTTTTTTAATTCCACCAGTGGCGTTCGTACGGAATTTCAGCTACCTACTTTGACAGACGTTTAGGTCACACGTTCATATGAAGTTTTGTTTTTAAAATAGACTAAAAAATCGTTCCCTGAAATATTGACATTCAATTTCCCTGTACATTGGAGAGCGGAGAAAAAAAAATTGACCCCCTTAAAGACGCGCTGGAGAGATAAAAAAAAATGTATGCAAAAAAAGACTTTTTGACTCTTTCGAAAATATGTAGATATATACTTAGTATAATCTCGATAATACACTGAACTATATACGATTTTAGTATAAGTAACGATGAGAATTATCAAAAAATAATAAGCGGTTTAGAAAGGCGTTGGAACATTGAAATTTTGGAAATCGTCGTAATAATTTATTATTTCATTCCTTGTTTGTACATTATTGTTTTCGTAAATATATATTTGTGGAAATAAAAAGATGGTATCAAAGAAGACTCCCTTACCTCTGTGAGCATGTGTAGGTTAAAGTAAAAAAAATAATGAAATATTATTTAATTATACATTTAATTAAAAATAGAATATTTTCGCAGTAACTCCTATTTTTTTATTTTTTGTTCCTTGTCGTAAATGAAAACTAAATTTTAACTATATTCCTCTATAAACAAAATTAAAAAAAAACAGATACGTCGTAGAAGGGGTTTGAACCTAGTACCATCCGATTCGAAGCCGAAGACCTAAGCATCACGCCACCGGCGCTCGTATGAAATGGTATCTTATATACGCGTATATGAATAATATATTTTCTAAAATCGAGTTTGGCAGAGGAAAATCAAAAAAATAAGCCGTTTAGAAGGGCGTTGGAATTTTGAAATTTTGACGATCGATATTGTTCACATGGGCAATTCGCCGGAGACGACCTGCAAGGCGACGCTAAATCGGACGCCGCCGCCGCGACGCAAAAAGATTTTAGTTTTAATCGGAAAAAAAAATTTCCCGAAAATATCCAAGTACTCGCCGAGAAGAATATATTCGGACATAGATAGTTTTGGCGTAGCGTCAACCGTTCGGGAGATAAACGCGAATTTCCGACTAATCTGAAAACATCGGGAAAAGTCAAGGTCGGTTCGCCGGGAAACCTAGACAGTTGATTAGAAAAATCCTTTAGGCGTCGATCGACACCCCCTTTTCGAGTTTAGTCCTTCCGTAAGGTCCCAGGAGGGAGCCCCGTTTACCTCTACAATCACCAATTAGTATAGTATAAAGAGCGGAGTATGGCCGTCTTGATTTAATAAAACCCGCTATACAGGCTCTTTCCAAAATGAATGTCCATATTTCAGGGAACGATTTTTTTTTTGCTGACGTAGCGGGATCGCATACTACTCGTCATGATAAAAAGAAAACTTCATATGAACATATGACCTAAAGGTCTTAACTTTTGAGATACAGGGTGATAAAGTTTTCGAAAATAAATAGTTTTACATTAATTCCTGTAAAACTATGTATGTATCAAGAGGCATTATTGAGTGTTCCACATTTTTTTTAATTCCACCAGTGGCGTTCGTACGGAATTTCAGCTACCTACTTTGACAGACGTTTAGGTCACACGTTCATATGAAGTTTTGTTTTTAAAATAGACTAAAAAATCGTTCCCTGAAATATTGACATTCAATTTCCCCTGTACATTGGAGAGCGGAGAAAAAAAAATTGACCCCCTTAAAGACGCGCTGGAGAGAAATAAAAAAAATGTATGCAAAAAAGACTTTTTGACTCTTTCGAAAATATGTAGATATATACTTAGTATAATCTCGATAATACACTGAACTATATACGATTTTAGTATAAGTAACGATGAGAATTATCAAAAAATAATAAGCGGTTTAGAAAGGCGTTGGAACATTGAAATTTTGGAAATCGTCGTAATAATTTATTATTTCATTCCTTGTTTGTACATTATTGTTTTCGTAAATATATATTTGTGGAAATAAAAAGATGGTATCAAAGAAGACTCCCTTACCTCTGTGAGCATGTGTAGGTTAAAGTAAAAAAAATAATGAAATATTATTTAATTATACATTTAATTAAAAATAGAATATTTTCGCAGTAACTCCTATTTTTTTATTTTTTGTTCCTTGTCGTAAATGAAAACTAAATTTTAACTATATTCCTCTATAAACAAAATTAAAAAAAAAACAGATACGTCGTAGAAGGGGTTTGAACCTAGTACCATCCGATTCGAAGCCGAAGACCTAAGCATCACGCCACCGGCGCTCGTATGAAATGGTATCTTATATACGCGTATATGAATAATATATTTTCTAAAATCGAGTTTGGCAGAGGAAAATCAAAAAAAATAAGCCGTTTAGAAGGGCGTTGGAATTTTGAAATTTTGACGATCGATATTGTTCACATGGGCAATTCGCCGGAGACGACCTGCAAGGCGACGCTAAATCGGACGCCGCCGCCGCGACGCAAAAAGATTTTAGTTTTAATCGGAAAAAAAAAATTTCCCGAAAATATCCAAGTACTCGCCGAGAAGAATATATTCGGACATAGATAGTTTTGGCGTAGCGTCAACCGTTCGGGAGATAAACGCGAATTTCCGACTAATCTGAAAACATCGGGAAAAAAAGGTCGGTTCGCCGGGAAACCTAGACAGTTGATTAGAAAAATCCTTTAGGCGTCGATCGACACCCCCTTTTCTCGAGTTTAGTCCTTCCGTAAGGTCCCAGGAGGAGCCCCGTTTACCTCTACAATCACCAATTAGTATAGTATAAAGAGCGGAGTATGGCCGTCTTGATTTAATAAAACCCGCTATACAGGCTCTTTTCCAATTTGAACGATGTCCATATTTGCCGAACGATTTTTTGCTGACGTAGCGGGATCGCATACTACTCGTCATGATAAAAGAAAACTTCATATGAACATATGACCTAAAGGTCTTAACTTTTGAGATACAGGGTGATAAAGTTTTCGAAAATAAATAGTTTTACATTAATTCCTGTAAAACTATGTATGTATCAAGAGGCATTATTGAGTGTTCAACATTTTTTTAATTCCACCAGTGGCGTTCCAACGGAATTTCAGCTACCTACTTTGACAGACGTTTAGGTCACACGTTCATATGAAGTTTTGTTTTTAAAATAGACTCAAAAATCGTTCCCTGAAATATTGACATTCAATTTCCCTGTACATTGGAGAGCGGAGAAAAAAAATTGACCCCTTAAAGACGCGCACAAGAGAAATAAAAAAAAAGTATAAAAAGCATTTTTGACTTCTTTCGAAAATATGTAGATATATACTTAGTATAATCTCGATAATACACTGAACTATATACGATTTTAGTATAGTAACGATATTATCAAAAAAATTAATAAGCGGTTTAGAAAGGCGTTGGAACATTGAAATTTTGGAAATCGTCGTAATAATTTATTATTTCATTCCTTGTTTGTACATTATTGTTTTCGTAAATATATATTTGTGGAAATAAAAAGATGGTATCAAAGAAGACTCCCTTACTCTGTGAGCATGTGTAGGTTAAAGTAAAAAAAATAATGAAATATTATTTAATTATACATTTAATTAAAAATAGAATATTTTCTTAGTAACTCCTAATTTTTATTTTTTGTTCCTTGTCGTAAATGAAATTTAAATTTTAACTATATTCCTTATAAACAAAATTAAAAAAAAAAACAGATACGTCGTAGAAGGGGTTTGAACCTAGTACCATCCGATTACAAGCCGAAGATAAGCATCACGCCACCGGCGCTCGTATGAAATGGTATCTTATATAGAGTATATGAATAATATATTTTCTAAAATCGAGTTTGGCAGAGGAAAATCAAAAAAATAAGCCGTTTAGAAGGGCGTTGGAATTTTTGAAATTTTGACGATCGATATTGTTCACATGGGCAATTCGCCGGAGACGACCTGCAAGGCGACGCTAAATCGGACGCCGCCGCCGCGACGCAAAAAGATTTTAGTTTAAATCGGAAAAAAAAATTTCCCGAAAATATCCAAGTACTCGCCGAGAAGAATATATTCGGACATAGATAGTTTTGCGTAGCGTCAACCGTTCGGGAGATAAACGCGAATTTCCGACTAATCTGAAAACATCGGGAAAAGTCAAGGTCGGTTCGCCGGGAAACCTAGACAGTTGATTAGTAAAAAATCCTTTAGGCGTCGATCGACACCCCCTTTTCGAGTTTAGTCCTTCCGTAAGGTCCCAGGAGGGAGCCCCGTTTACCTCTACAATCACCAATTAGTATAGTATAACATGGCAAAAAAACCTAGTCAAGAGCTTAAAATTAATAAAATTCATGCGTGAATTAAATTATTGTAAATAACGCTTAAATTATCAATATTATGTAAAACTCATTTCTTTTCGTATAATCAATACCGGGCAATTTATGATCGATTGCATTAATATTGTCGAATTCCTCGAAAATACGTTAGGGCCAAATTATATGATATAGTTGTCTAGATATAGAGCCTTATTTTTGTAAATAAAAATATTAATTTTTTCTATAATTGGTCGTACACTCTGTTATAACCAGCTGAAGGCTAATAACTGGAGAAAAAGGAAACTGTATATGTATACAGTTTTCTTTAACCTCGTCTAGTTTAAGCGAAAAATGTACAAGCACGCCGCATGAATAGGATTAAGTGGTAAAATTTTACTACCATTATGCAAATGCTACCGAACGGAGACGCCAA
Organism: Holotrichia oblita; assembly: GCA_023690525.1. Classification (NCBI taxonomy): domain Eukaryota; kingdom Metazoa; phylum Arthropoda; class Insecta; order Coleoptera; family Scarabaeidae; genus Holotrichia; species Holotrichia oblita. The sequence continues at coordinate 106,566,714 of CM043017.1, forward strand.
TGAATAATTGATTTTTAATCCTCTACGCTCCATCAAGACTTGAATCGATGCTCTTTTGAGTGGCTTTTGGAAGATTATCGATTGTAGTAGTTGTTAACTGAAGTACCGTCTTAAGTTTTAAAAGTAGTTGGAGACTAGATATTTTAAACTTTTTCTACTCTGCTACTATATCATAGCTATTAGAGTATCTAAGACGATGCGTTTATAAACTATAAATATAATGTTTTAGTGTAGTGGTAATTTCATTTATAAAAAGTGGTTAAATATAGTTGAAACACAAAAGAAATTTTAGTTGTCAAACGTAGGCGTAGACAATTAAGCTAACAAGGAATAATTTACTTAATTTATTGGGAAGTAGTCTGGAAGTACTGGAATTTAAATAAACAAAATTAATTTGAATTTACCTTAGGCTTTCAAGCTTATTTTAAGTCGTTATCGGAAGGAAATGTACGGGAAAGCTAGTAATTATATGCAGAAAGAAATTCATCCACAATTACATATTCTAACTAACGTAACAAATAGTAGAATGTTTAAATAGTACCGAAACTACAAAAACATTTAAGTAAACCTACACAAAGGAAATTTGCTGACATATCAACGTCTTGCAAAAATGAACTTTGAGCGACATTTATATACTAAATTTTTATAGTTTTTTAGCAAATCAGCTATATATTCGTAGTTTTCACACTTTTGATTTCCCAGGAAATGTTTACAAATATTTTTAAAAGAAGTCTATACTTCTAGTCTTAAGTCAATCATGGTACGTTCAAATTTTTTATCTTTGAAAGGCTTCTTAATTTGTGGACCAACGCATAGTCCTTCGCAAACTTTCGCATCAGCTTTGCGCGACGTCACATCCTTTGTAGTTACCGCCGCCCTTCACGGAATAGCCGCACAATATGTTTTTATTTTTAAATTTTACGTTAGTCTTAGAGAAAACAGATAAAAATATTATTCTGTAAATGTCACCTAATACCCTATGTTAGAATGCAGTTTTTATGTTTAAAAAAATGCAAAATACTAGTTTAGATTGTGAAAACGTCGAGAAATGCCGATATAAAAACAAAAAAAATGCCTAGACTAGGCGCTCATGGTATATTGTTGGAATTCAGTCTGTGGGCGAATGCAATGAAAATAAATCAAGCATTAGAAGCGGACCACGTGGTTTCGACCTTCCAGGTCTCATCAGCGCTACATTGAATGCAAGATCTAATTTCACCGCCTTTCACATCTCTACTTATGTGTATGATAGCCCGAACAATGGACTACTTCGAACCTCGCGCCCTCTAGTGAGCAAGGTACAAAGTAGTACACCGCAAGGACTCCAGGTATCTGCCGTGTAACGACTTGTGTGTGGAGTAAACTGTACGTACCGTATTATAGTACTAGACCAGGACCACCTATGTACTTACTATAGACACTACCAGATTAACTGGGCCCCGTAAAAATGATCTGTGGCTTGTATAATCAATATTATGATATCATTGAAATCTTCGATATAAAAAAAGGTGTATTTATTATACATGTAAAGTCCGCTATAAGATATCTTATAGTGCAAAAAAGACATCAAGTGTTAAAAAGGTAAGGTTCATTTTAGTACGTGATGCTTTTTGCATGCTTTTTGGTAAAAAATCTAGGTTTAAGCTAGACATTTCTAAATTTCGGCGATTCTTTAAAAAAATGACAGACAATTTTTGTGCTAATGATGTGCTATGATAAACTCTGTAGTGCACATTCAGGAGGTTGTATACTCAACTACACTAGAATATGGCAATAGATAGTGCAAACTTGTAGCAATTGTACTCTTAATTTCATAGTAAGCATTGCACTATTGTCGTGCTGAACTGTTAATTTTCGTGTTTCAGAGTGTTAATATGTTTTATTGTGTACCTGTATACATTTAAATCAGTCATAAATTATACTTAGTCTTAAAAACATACAAAGGACAATAGGAGAAGATAATTAGAAGTAATCAATAAGGTATGTCTCAAAAGTTTTACGAAAAAATTCAATAAAATTAATTTAATCCACTTCAATTGCCGTTGAAAAGAAAATACAGTCAATTATCTTACGTTTAATATGCCATATCATTTTGATAAAAATTTAATGACAATAATGTCATGCAACCTTGATATTCGTAGAAATATTTATCTGTTGGTCCTATCTAAATGCGATATTAGTAGCATCTACAGAGAGCAAGAATCTTTGGTTTAGACAATTTATCAGACAATAAAAGATTATGAGGAGGATATCCCTTTACCTAAAAGTGGACGACCCAAAGTTTTAAGTCGACTTAATGGGCAAAGGTTAATTGGAGAGGCAAAAAACCCATTGCAAATGTAAACGCGTAAATAATCTCGACAATACAATATTTCACACTCCACTGTTAATCGAATATTAGCCAGAAATAATCTAAATTATCGTAAAGAAGAAAGGCTCCAAGATACACCGCCACTTAGTTGGAAAGAATTTTATAAATACACATTTATTCAACGACCAACGTTTCAATGTTCTGGCCTGATTTACCATTACACCAGAAGAACAAGAGACTAGTTAGCCACAAACGGCATCAATTTTCTTCCTAAGACAAATAGTTCTCCAAATGTTGCTATATTAAAAAAACAGTAATATGTAGCTGGTGGCCAACTAAGAATGGCGTTCCGCTATTTCTTAGAAACGGCTTACAGCACAGCTTTGGGAAAAATATTACTGACTAAATTGGTTCCGAGAAACATCTGGAAATTATGTAAGGAAGAGCAGGATGACCGCTAGATGATGTAACTGAACACCAAAAATTGACATTCCTATTTTATACAAAATTCTCCAGGTCCAAGGTCTATTCGATAATGCGATCCAACAACATGACCATGCTTTTTATAAAAATGCAAATGTATTGATTATTACTGAATTAGTTGCCAAGTCAACAGAAATAACAATAGGGGAATTACCACAAAAACTAAGAAAACTGCAAAACTGTATACAGCAAGACTTGCATTTTATAACAAACCCGAAACTAGATAATCTAGTAGTTATTTTAGATTGTTCAAGTAATGACCGCATCGGATTGTGCATGTCATATTGTAGTTAGATAGATATCAATACAAAGAAACATTTAGAATTTCGCATATCAGCACAAAATTATAAAATAGATATTATTAGTGCATATTTCGTTTAACATTAGGGATCTGCCAGATGCAGGACTGCCGTAAGGCTTCTTTTTTTGCAATTAATTTGAATCTGAAAAAGAAAACTAAATTTATTCGAACGTTTAATTTCAACGCCTTCTCAATTTAAATATGCTGGTTTTTTGTTCCTCTTCAGCTTTTTCCGTTACGCCCCAGCCAGCGACTATTAAAGTTTTGAAATATTTTCCATAAAATCCTCTTACGAGTCCAACCACGTCCGTCGCTGGTAGCTGCCCTCAGCGCTTCGAAATTAACGATAACTTTTTTCTCATCGTTCCGAAGAACTTCTTTTTTTGACGAAGCTATTTTGGAGATTCGTACGAATTACCGTGTTAAAAACTAATTATCCTCAGATATCCATTCCGAACTAATCTACGTGACGTACTACTCTTCGATAATATATGAAAACTGGCCGACAATCGAATTACATTAATCAACATTAATGCCCTAAAGCTGCAATATTTGCTCGCGGTTGGTTCGCGGTGGAACGTGCTAAATTCGTGAGGGGATAGAACACATATGTTTCATGGATCATAAATTATCAAATTGGTGAAATAAATACGAGATGTTTAACTGGGTACTACTAGAAATATGCAAGCATCGTTTAGATTGCAAGCATATCCAGTACATCATAAAACACATCTAAAATATGGTTCGATTAATTAGCTACATGCACTAGTATTGTGTAGGGTGTCTAATTTTGAAAATATTTGCAAGTTATCTCGGTATCTATTAAAGATAAAAGCTTGCGAGATTCACGTTAGTTACTTTTCTGTGACACAAACAATGGTATACAGAAGAGTTTCATATCTATTTTAGTTTTACAGATATAAGGCATTTGCAAAAAGAACTTTCTAATTACCATTCGTTTCTCCAATGACTCGGGTATAAAGTCTCCTATACATGTTGGCCGAGCGTAGGCCAACGCGAGCCCCGGCAAATAGGTACACGGCAAGTGCGAATGTTCACACGTTCGACAAGTTCGTCGAACGCCAATGCAAGCGGCCAATGTAAACGAGTATTCGTAGAGTTGTCCACACGTTGGCCACTGTCAGTGTTCATTGTGCACTGAGAGACTATGGACGTCGACATTGAAGTAGCAGAATACCTACTCCAAAAAAGTAAAAATATCTTCATTTGTTGTGAGCGACATTATGAAATTATCCACATCTGAGAGCAATGATGTCAACCGTGTAATGGTGGGCAGACAAACGTGTGGACGCTATTGGCCGACCGCAGACGAGTGCCTTTGATTTGTGCATAAAAACCGACACCGGTCCGAAGTGAGGCAAGTGATCACTAGCGACGGCGGCCAAAAACAAGTGACGACAAATGAGCTCTACACTTGTTGGCGCTTGGCTTCATTCGGCCAACTAGGCGAGCGACACCGAGCGATGACAAGGCAAGGCAAATAGGCTATCTACACGTTGGCGTTGGCCATCGCTCAGCAACGCTCGGCCAACATGTATAGGCGCCTTAAACAAAATAAAAACTGTTGTTATTACACATTTTTTAGTTATGTAAATATATATTTTGATAAATATATAAAATTGAATGTCGGAGCAGCCTATGATTGACTGTGCACATTAATTAATTTTAAGTCTTAAATTTAAATAAACTTGCTATACAAATTTACAGGCACTAAATCAATTACGCTTTACTAACTGCGAAAAATTTAGATAGAGACAGGAACGAATTAAGTACCCTGAAGCCCATGGCCTAATTAAATATTATTTATAAACAGTTTTACAATTATTTGTACAGGATTTTCGAAATATATGTCTGAAAACAAAAGTGGAGAATTTGTCAAAGGACTTTTTAAACTTTTTAAATAGAAAGCGGCAATTTTTATCATTTTATCTTACTCGTCATTAAAAATAAGGGTCACCTTGTATAAAGATGTTTGCTATAAAAATGAGTAGTTTTTGAAATATCGGTAAGCTAGTACTTTCATCTTCTGCAATACATACTGTTCGCTTATGTTCCTTTTTCATTATTACTTGTGAATATAATTAAAATTCGATATATCAATGAATTCTTTGTTTTTTAGATAATTTTGTTGATAGGCATGGCAATTTATATTTATATTATTAGTAATTTGACACATATTAAATGTCAATTTCTTCCACTGAAGAAGTTATTTAACGAAAACATATTATTATATGTTATGGAATAAATTGGTATTTAATTATTTATTGTTTTATTGACCTCTAAGTGGAAATAAATCAGGAAATAAAAAGATAAGTACATAAAGGTCAAAAAATACATATATTAATTACTTAGCAATGACGGTGTTTACAAAATTATAAATTGTTAGTCCACATGCATTCCACAGATGAACTTTCTGTAAGCAAATACAATTGATATTACAGGCTGTTGCACCTAAAATGCCTAGAACCGTAGCTCCTTTATCATACAATATATCGAAAAAAGTCTAAGAGCAAAATTGTCCATAATTACAATCACCATCTTCCTAAAATATTATTGGCCATCAGTGACGTGCCGTATTCTAGTGGCGTATCAAACCTTTGTTTTTTTTTTAATGGCACAATATATATTTTGGGGCAGATTCCGAAAGCACTCGAAGAGTACTTATTTTTACTTATGTAACGTTATACCCATAACTTTAGCGGCTTTGCTGTTATAACGGTTTTTCTTCGCAATTGGACCATACTTCGAAACTTTTTCTTGGCAGGGCCCAAATTGTGCCGTTCGGGCGTTTCGGTTTTCAATTTAGGGATAAACTAAGACCTCTCGTACTCATAGTTCTTTTCAAGTGATTTATGGAAAGAAGATAATTTTTGATTGGGCTTTGCAAATTGTCAGTTTATTCTAAAATATATCAAATGGAAACCATATAAAAAATACATCGTTGAATAACCGAGATTCCAAGTTTCCATTTGTACAAAAAAACAAAACAAAATTAAAAAAAATAATTGTTGAAATATTTGCGATTATATTATTATACTGTATAAGATACGCGAATTATTTATATTAGACTTTTCAGTTTTTTATAGAAATCTCTAGAAGTGCCAGATGATAACTGTTATTTACACCATCATATACGCCAGTACGATGGTATACTAATATAGATGTATGTATGTATATATTTTTTTTAATGTGATGGGTGCTTAGTTGCAGTGACTCCGTAAACTGTATCGCTTGTCTGGCTATCACTGCAACTCTCGCGGTGTAGTTTTTGTGTGTGCATGTTGTGTTCAATTGGCTTTGTGACAGCATCATACCGCCTTTTATGATGCCGCGCTGTTAATCACTTTGCTCCCAACAGCGAATGGCAAGTCGATCCGGGATTAAACACTCTTTCAAAAAATCACCGTCCCTCCAGAGAATTGAACCCCGGCGCCTATCGTCCTCTCACAACAATAGTCAGCCGCCTAACCATTGCGGCCATCGACCCGTCATAATATTATTAAAAAAACTCTCACACTATAATATCAAAAATAAGTATTTTTTAAGGAATAGTAACGTAAATACTTACTATGAGACAATTCGTGAATATATTTACCATGAAAAGGCGTAATTTGGTAGAAAATGTAGTATATCCTCGACACTGTTAGAAAATTTAGTAGCGACATATATTTTATTCCAATAAAATCTCCTTTCGAATTACTTGCAAGATATTTTTTGCGGTATTAGTGAATTATGACGCGATGACTAGCGATTGTTTCTTTCATGAAGTTTTTCTTTGTAGGAGGAGTTTTATAATATTGCATAATTCTCTCAAAAAACGTTAACGTTTTTTTCCTTGACTATCTCCGATCTAAGAGGATTTAGTTTAGTTGTGATATGTGAAGCTGTAGTGCAGGTCACTAGCATTTCGTTCGTGATTAGCATAAAAACGTTTGTATTTTGTGTGTAAAAATATGGATGTGAGTGCTTTATACTTAATTTGAAAGATTTCTCACTACTATAATATGCAACTGTTGTTAATTAAAAGAGAATAATTTCTCTAGATTTCTAGAATTGGAATGGGTTGGGATTATGGGTACATACGTATCCAAGGTAAAATTTTAATATTGTTTATTGTATAGCTATTTATGTAAGAAGTACTAGTAGTATTTTATACTACTTTCTTGGCCGAGTCGGAGGTCAAGAAAGTACATTTCTGTATAAGTTATATACATAATTTTATGTTCGCGTGCCCTATTTTATACAATAAATAATTACAGTGATTATTATCTAGCAATTCAGTAAGGTAATGATTAGCAGCTGGGTTTGTTGACAGTATTTTTTATAAACTAATAGAAATGTCACAGTCTCAGAATCACAAAATGAGTGCGAAACAGCAAGATATAAAAAAATTAGCTCCAGATGTTAGATTACCCCCTAGATTATCCTTTTACCTAATAAATCTAAGTTTGAGTACGAAACTACTTATGTGGTCTACTACTACTTATAAATGTTTGGTTACAGATTTCTATATTGAATTCAAGGTTGGTGGTTAGTTTAAATTATTTAATAGGTTGTATTGTATTTTGTAGAAAAGTTCATAACTACTTATATAAACGAGAGAAAAAGAATTTTTCCGCGGTAATGTATTAATAAAACGCGTTTATTTATGTCTGGAAAAAGCGTATGACCGAATGTTACTGCCTTTTTAAATATTGGTTACACTTTTAAACGATATAGTAATTAGATAAAAATAATAATTATTTCTTTCTTACAAAATATATTTACAGATACTTTATGTTCTATTTCCGATGTTAGGCCAGAGTTGCGTATGATATCTTACACATAATCATTTGTGACAACTGATCGTATGCTATAGGTAATTGCCTTTTTTAAATTTTTTACAAACTGATACTAGAACTTTAATAATTACCATAAATTCATCTATAGTTACGCATGAAGTTTAAAATATTGTTTATTTATTATTTTCGGATTAATAATAGAATCCGCTCTAGTTAACAGTTATTTTACTTTCGTTTTTTTTTCATAGTATAGGTATGTACTGCTTATTTTCTATTTATGCCTTGGTATTTACAGGTAGTCGCGTTAGCTGAGATGAATAAGTTGAACCGTACTGGTTGTATTGAAGACTATTTTAAAGATAATATTGAGAGACGTAAAAGTTATACAATTATCGAAGTAAGCCTTAGATAAAGCGAACATCTTTCAAACGATTATAGGTAAGACTTAATTTTTGTGCATTATTCTTGAGATATTTATCTAAAAAATTATTGTGGATAGTCATGATTATTATATTGTATTTTTTGAAATTCCTCCTAATTAAGAAATAATCAACTAAAATAACTTATTTTTTATTACATATTTAGCCAAGACAATTTTCTATTTAATTAAAATTTTATATTAAACCTAATATTTAGATGCTGTCTCAAAATTTGTCTGCGATATTTTAATGAAAAGGGTTAGTTATGAGACGAAGTCAAAGAATAACTATAGTCAAAATTATTAAATCAAAAATCAGAAAATTTTCAAAAAGTGATACGTAATCACACTGTATACATAGCAAACCCCACAACTTCATTTCAAGATCTGTAATGGAATGAAATATACATAGTGTCCAAAGTAAAATGTTCACGAGCTATGAAGTTGATTACTTAACAAGTTAGTAATACTTTTTACTCTGAATGATAGAAAAACAGAAAAAAAGCATTCATATTGTCTTCTTTAATGGAATACTGTATATTTTTAGATATTTTTAAAGAAACCAATATTTTGAACAAAATCTTTATTACTTACTACTGTGAAATTAAAAATAGGCAAATAAAAAGTACTTTCTGAGAATTGTGGAAATGTGCAAGTAGGCAATGATCAAATATTGTAGAATAAATAATCACATACAGGTTTTCCTAGATACTTGCCAAATGAATCATTCTTTGTGATTATTGATTCATCCTTAATAATTATTGCTGTGCGAGTGCCATTTATTTACTCTTCTCGAAAAATGTAATATGTTGCAAGTATATCTAATTTATAGAAAAAATTAGATATACTTCGCCATTGTTAATTTAACCAACTTCATAGCTTTAATAATAAGTTTGCAATGCACCTTACCATAACTGTGGACATGGTGTACTCGTATAGTTCTAATACCTTATGTAAACTAAAGATAGATACATACATATGTTAATATTTTTTCATTTGTTCACAGTTGCTGTGCGCCAACGGTTTGATATTGCAATGGATTACGACATTTATAAAACTATTGCTCCATGGCTAGCTACTGCACATGATCGATATGAAGGTAAAACTGAGTGTAATTTGGAAAAGGCTATTGTTGGTCCTACATCTTTGACTACTGCTGCTGATAAAATATTAATTATTATTATTATATTATATTATTTAATATTTTTAGTTCAATAAAATATTTCAGTTATTATATACCATAACATGTAAAGAGATAATAAATTTTGTTCTGTAATAAGATATATCACATATGACGTAATGTGCTGTATGTTTGCTAATCTTGAATTTTAGTTTCACTAATAAATAAAATATCGTAATTACTTTCTTTATTTATTGTATGTGCAGATGGTGTTATATGGGTATATGATTCGATGTTAACTATTGTTAACAACATAAACATAAAAAACATACAATTTGTAGTAAGTTTTCCTTATATATTGTCACATGAAATAAAACATCTACGATAGACATAGACTACCGTTCAAAAGTATTTGGGACCCATAGATATAGGAGAAAAATTACAAGCACATGTGAAAAAGTGAACATATATTTATTACTTACATTACATATGTGATAGTAGAATTACACATTATATTTAAACTGTGGATTCGTTTATGTGACCTCCTTTGCTTTTTATGACGGCAGCACACAATCGCGGCATCCTTGCAATTAATTTAGCTAAGGTGTCTGACGGTATCTGAGACCATGCTTCCTGGAGCTTCTTCCACATATCAGCCTGTGATGTCGGTGGTGATTTTCGGACCTCCCGATCAAGCTCCTCCCACAACAGCTCGATGGGGTTAAGATCGGGGCTTTGAGGAGGCCATTCCATAACTTTGATGGATCCCTCTGCTTCTAAATGACGCAAATAGTCCTTGCACAGTTTAGATGAGTGCTTTGGGTCATTATCTTGTTGGAATACAAAATTCCGACCCAAAAGCCTCAATCCTGAAGGAATAGCATTGTTCTCTAAAATATTTCGATACTGTTCTTTCTTTAATATACCCTCGATTTTTACAATATCACCCACGACCGTACCACCAAAACAACCCCAGATCATCACAGAACCACCACCATGTTTAACCGTAGGAACAATACATTGTTCTGATGCACATTCACCTGCAGATCTTCGAACGAAAAACGTCTCCTTGAACCGAAAATCTCGAACTTTGACTCATCAGTCCACAATACATTATTCCACTATTCAAGAGTCCAATGTTGGTGTTCACGAGCCCAGTTTAAGCGTTTCCGTTTATTCTGCCTGCGCAATAACGGTTTTTCATTGCTACTCGTCCGTACAAACCTGCTTAGTACAAGCGACGTTTGACTGTAGTCACCCTTACTGACTTTCGGCGGCCTGCATTGATTTCAGTAGCGATTTCTGGGGCTGTTTTCCGTCTATTTCTTTTGGAAGTTATTACTATTGCACGATCTTCAGCAGAAGTTGTCACTCTGGGTCTTCCACTTCGCGATTTATCAAAAAACTGCCACTTTCGCGATATTTCTTCACGATATAACAGTGGTATTACCTAATTTTAATTGTTTGGCAATTTGTTGCTTTTGCCACCGTGATGATGGGCAATTATAAGAGCACGCGTTTCTACGCTTAACTCTTTTCGTTTCGGCATGTTTAACAGTTTTAACAGCAGCGGTCGCACACGAATATGAAAGGAATACAAAAACGTAACTGAATGAAACTTCAATAACCTACTCTGAAATTAGTCCGAGATAAATACAATTTTATTACCAAAAGTATTCCTAACAGACAAAAGATTCGAAGAACTTCGAGAAATTTTATTGCGCTAATGCCCAGGTAGCGGCATTTGTCTAGTTTATTATATATAAATTCATGTAAATTTATTGCTTTTCCTGTAATTATTCAATTTTGCCAGAATGAGTTTCCTAGAAGCTATTTTGTATAAATAGTTTTATTATGGGTGCCCAAATACTTTTGAACGGTACTGTATGTCCTAATTACAGACAGATCATATCGAGATATACTATGTTACACAATTATGAGCATGCTTGTCTTGAACGCTGAATATTTCAACATAAGCGAGATTTTATAACAGTTTTCAAATCATTACTTGTATATGTTCTTAACTATTATCAACATCTTGCATACATAGATATGTAAAATTCAAACAGAAGTTTTCTATTAGGTACATTATTTATGATCTAATTGTAATTTGGTAGTTTATATCTCAAATCAAGTTTATTTCATATGAAAAATATTATTACAGATAATTGAATTTTGAGTTGGTATAATATCTTCTATGTGCCATCATAAGTTTTGCATCTTGTATGTCTTATCGTATAGATATCACATACAAGATTAAACCAATATCACTTCCCGTAGTTATATTTCTTCGATACGTCTCCAACGTCAGGACTCACCAACAGAACAGGTATTGAAAGTTTATTACGCCAATTTTAATTGTTTGTTCAATTTGGCATTGCCAACATTTTGCCCAACCGTGATACAACTGGGCAATCAGCCAACGTTACACCAACGTTGTGTGCCACCTGGGTTGTGTGCATTTTTTTCGTATTGCAGAGATAAAAATTAAATACACTCAGTGAGGTAAATCTGCAACGAAATACATATGTCAATTCATTCTGAGAAAGTTTGATTTGTCGATTTTTAGTCGACATTCTCGGAACGCACGTTTGAAACTTACTTATAGTGTGCAAACAGATAGCGCGGATAAAATTGTTTATTTGTCGATATACAAAACACAGATTTTATTCATTTAGTACAGACTTAATATAAGTCTTGCATTAAGTCTGTATTTCTTTGCATGTACAGTTTGTACATAAAGTAATGTCTTTCCCTTTGAAGCGTTTATCAAACTTTCTTCCGCTTATGCCCGTTTGGTCGTTTTCGTGAATGCCGCTTGAGATGTATATATATGTATGTAGTTGTATATTAAGAATATCTCGACCGGCCGCAAACAATAACAACTATATTGCTCATGTTGCCATAACAAGGGATAATTCGATAATTAAAATAAAGTATGAATACTATTACACCCCATATGTGTGCTATTTTTCACTCATATATTTATTATTCGGGCGCATACATTATATCTAATGTAATATGCGTACAATAAATTCCCATATCTCGTGGAGTCCTGATTATATTCTGCAAGAATAAACAAAAATTAATACATTCCTGATAATTTCTCATTTGTGTATAGCCATGAAATAACATGTCATGTTTATCTTATATTTTATGTAAATAAGTGTAGTCTTTTTTAAAATATTACTGCTTTAGATATATTTTATAGTATGAAACAATTATAACTATATTATTACTACTATTATTATTATTACTATATTACTAATAACTTCATTCCGAAATTTACCAGCTTTGACACTCTACTTCAATCGCGCTGTGCCAAAGTTTGTACACAAATACTAATAAAGTAAATAAGAAGGATTTTATAAAGAAAACAATAAAAAACACTTCTTGTAAACATTATAATTAACATTTTCCTGTTTGAAATTTGGTCGTCTAGACAGGGTACGAATAAGTCCATTCTTACGAAAGTCTACTGTTTAAGGTAACGATGCTCCTAAAGATAATTTTTCCACAAATTTTAATACCTGTTGATTTGGTTCTCGTTTTGTCCAGTTCTTATGAAACACTTATAATTGTAACACTAAAGGTAATGACAAATTGAGATACCTGTGATCTCCGGAGATTGAGGAGAATAGTAAATTTCGTAACAAATTCCGATTGGTTCTCAGAAGTTTATGTGTCCTTCTGCGCAGAAAGCATTAGCTCAGTGTGGAGATTATTTACAAATTCATTGTAATTCTTGCAAGTTATTTATTTTGAAGTCTTGAGATATATTCAAATATGGTTGTAACGGGACGCGACATTTCCATTTAATTTATTTTATTAGACATATTGACGTAGTAAGGAAAACAAGTACTTATTATATATATATTAGAAATGATATTTTATTTTAATTAATGCAATGCATCTAACTGTATACAGATTCAACGAATAGAACTTTAGGATGCTAACGATACTAGCGTTGCCAAACCGATTATGCGTGGGGATGCGGCGGTGAACATAACTCGAACGTATCAGTTCACTCAGAGATTCGAAGCGTCGATTGATTATTTATTAGAATATTTAAAAATTTTTAATATATTTTCTCTTTCTTCCTTTTTATATATATATATATATATTTTAGAATCTATTTTTAGTTATAAATTTTATAGAATCGATATATTTTATTTGATTTTTAGAATTTTAATTTTGGTTTGATTCGTTATCAGAATTCGTTTTGTGAAAAATTTAGCTATAGGTATATCAAAATAGAACATGCAACATGATTAAGTAGTTTATAATGTTATTTGGATTACGAACTATTTGGTTCAACAGCGTCAGCAACAAACGATTTTTATTACTAGCCGTCTGTTACTACACTGATACCTAGCGAGCGCGTTGCAAGTGGCGTTCTATAGTTTCCACACATATGTAATACGTTCTATTACTCGCATTTTGTATTCCTAGTTATTTGGACGTTCATTCGGTATATTTTTATATAATTTTTGTTAAATAATTCTTAATAGTTAAAAAATGTAACGGTTTTAACCGACATCGACAACGAGCAAACAGGTGACTTATGATGAGAACTGTACCGCGTAGGAATTCGACTCGACTTCCCGATAGAACACTTCTCCTTCGAACGCCAGAGTCTAGTTCAGCAATTAATGTAAAATAGTTTGTTAATTTTATTTCTTGTGTTTATTATATTTGTTTAAATAATCAGTATAACGTACGACCGTGATTACTGGGAAGGTCCAGTACGTAGATATGAAGAAAGAAGCTATTCGGCGGGAAGCGTCAACGAGCGTACGCGAAGAGAGGCAATTTGGCCATAAAACTATTATATGCTATAATTCGAGCTAGTAAAAGAAAGAGATTATTAATCATTGTCTTATGTAAATTTTACCGTTGTTGTTCTTTTAATCTATATGTATATAGATATATATTTAGCTCGATTAGATTTTTTGTCATTTAATCGCGTAGTTGTTTCATTTTAAAGAAGGTACATTTAATATTAAGATTTCGTTCAATATGTTTTAATACTGTATATACGAGTACAATATTCATGCGTTTCATTTAATATAGGAGTATTTGTTATTTATTTACTTGAGGCATTTTCATTCATTTAGGAATCTAAATGTTTTGTGTGATTATTTATTGTTAAAATATTATAAACCTATTTTCCTAGTTATTTGGACGATTCATTCGGAATTATTTCTTTATTAATAAATGACATATATCGAGCTATATAATTTCCCATATACTGAGTTTATATACATAGGAATACACATGTAGGGTAAGTCATTACTGCGGCGGAAGATAGTGCCATAACAAATAGCAAGCTTTTTTCAATGTAATTCATTTAATAGTTATAAAAATGTAACGGTTTTAACCGACATCGACAACGAGCAAACAGGTGACTTATGATGAGATATAATAAACTCGTACCGAACGTAGGAATTCTTATAGTGTGCAAACAGATAGCGCGGATAAAATTGTTTATTTGTCGATTCCAGATTTTATTCATGATAGAGACTTAATATAAGTCTTCTCCTTCGAACGCCAGTAATGTCTTTCCCTTTAGTTTATCAAACTTTCTTCCGCTCATGCCCGTTTGGTCGTTTTCGTGAATAGTTGAGATGTCAATATATGTAGTTAGTTGTTATTGTGTTTATAACAACTATATTTGTTTACAAGGGATAATTCGATAATTAAAATAAAGTATAACATATATTTATTATGGCATACATTATATCTAATGTAATGATTATCTCGTGGAGTCCTGGGAACATTCCTGATAATTTCTATTTGTGTATAGCCATGAAATAACATGTCATGTTTATCTTATATTTTATAAAAAGTGTAGTCTTTTTTAAAATATTACTGCTTTAGATATATTTTATAGTATGAAACAATTATTACTACTAATTATTATTATTATTACTAATAACTTCATTCCGCCAGCTTTGAACTTCAATCCGCCAAAGACAAATACTAATAAAGTAAATAAGAAGGATTTTATAAAGAAAACAATAAAAAACATTCGGCGTTTGGAAGGAACAGGAAACGAATAAGTAACAACGAGCGTACGCGAATAGAGAACTTTTAAAGGTGATTTGGCCATCAAAAACACTTATAATGTAACACTATTAGAGCCTCTGAGCTCGGAGATTGAGGAGAATAGTAAAGTAACAAATTCCGATTGGTTCTCAGAAGTTTATGTGTCCTGCGCAGAAAGCATTAGCTCAGTGTGGAGATTATTTACAAATTCATTGTAATTCTTACAAGTTATTTAGAAAGTCTTAGAATTATATTCAAATATGGTTGTAACGGGACGCGACATTTCCATTTAATTTATTTTATTAGACATATTTTAAGGAAAACAATCTTATTATATATATATTAGATATTTTATTTTAATTAATGCAATGCATCTAACTGTACAGATTCAACGAATAGAACTTTAGGATGCTAACGATTTAGCGTTGCCAAACCGATTATGCGTGGTGATGCGGCGGTGAACATAACTCGAACGTATCAGTTCACTCAGAAGAAGCGTCGATTGATTATTTATTAGAATATTTAAAAATGTTTAATATATTTTCTCTTTCTTCCTTTTATATATATATATATATATATTTTAGAATCTATTTTTAGTTATAAATTTTATAGAATCGATATATTTTATTTGATTTTTAGAATTTTAATTTTGGTTTGATTCGTTATCAGAATTCGTTGTTTTGTGAAAAATTCATAGCTATAGGTATATCAATATTTCTAGAACATGCAACATGATTAAGTAGTTTTCAAATAATGCTTTTTATATTTTGTATTTATTTTTTTTTATATTTTTATATTTTGTTATAATGTTATTTGGATTACGAACTATTTGGTTCAACAGCGTCAGCAACAAACGATTTTTATTACTAGCCGTCTGTTACTACACTGATACCTAGCGAGCGCGTGACTGGCAACAATGCTAGTGGCGTTCTATCACCGCACTTGTCTGTCTAATATCCACACATATGTACGTTCTATTCACTCGTACTCATTGAATCACTACCTATTCCTAGTTATTTGGACGTTCATTCGGTATATTCCATGACTGTATATAATTTCCTATGTTAAACGCTCATGTATTCTTAATAGTTAAAAAATGTAACGGTTTTAACCGACATCGACAACGAGCAAACAGGTGACTTATGATGAGAACATAGGAATTCGACTCGACTTCCCGATAGAACACTTCTCCTTCGAACGCCAGAGTCTAGTTCGCTCCGCAATTAATGTAAAATAGTTTGTCAATTTAGGGCCAGTTAGTGTTCTTGTGTTTATTATATTTGTTTAAATAATCAGTATAACTTATGGCCGTGATTACTGGGAAGGTCCAGTACGTAGCTAATATATGTAAAAATACTGGAAAAGAACAAACAACAAGAAAGGACACGCCCGAAGCCCCAAGACAAAGCATGAAGAAAGAAGCGGACATTCGGCGGGAAGGAACAGCGTCAACGAGCGTACGCGAAGAGAGAAGTTTTAAAGGTATTTGGCCATAAATCTATTATATGCTATAGATTCGAGCTCGTAAAAGAAAGAGATGTATTAATCATTGTCTTATGTAAATTTTACCGTTGTTGTTCTTTTAATCTATATGTATATAGATATATATTTAGCTCGATTAGATTTTTTGTCATTTAATCGCGTAGTTGTTTCATTTTAAAGAAGGTACATTTAATATTAAGATTTCGTTCAATATGTTTTAATACTGTATATACAATATTCATGTGTTTCATTTAATATAGGAGTATTTGTTATTTATTTACTTGAGGCATTTTCAATCATTTAGGTGCATATTTGTCTAAATGTTTTGTGTGATTATTTATTGTTAAAATATTATAAATCCTCCATTTACCGCACGTACTGGGAACGTATAAAGAAAGGAAGTATATGTTTTCTTTATTACGTTAGAGCGATTGCGACCGACATTTTGCTAGTCAGGGGAATTAATTTCGTTTATGAAGATATTCGGTCGTCGAAAAATTGTTGAAGATATTCTGTATTTATTGGTAATAAATGAGCATATATCGAGCTATCGACACCGTGTAACACAACAAAATCCATTAAAACAACCTTTTAGCATATACTGAGTTTATATACATAGGAATACACATGTAGGGTAAGTCATTACTGCGGCGGAAGATAGTGCCATAACAAATAGCAACTTTATAAACCGACCTTTTTTACAATGTAAGGTGCTAACAGATGCACATTGTAAAATTATTTACATGTATATATATATATATACACATGATTTATATGTTCTTATTCAATCATAGTTGTAGTTTTTTTAATGGAGCATGACCAAGATATGCTAGGTCTAACATATATAGTTGACTAGTTGTTGCAATTTCTTTGAAAATGGTGTTTTTAAGAATTAACTTTTCTAGAATAGTGCTATGGTAACAGTCACAAACTTTGATGATAATACTGAAGATATAATAAACAAGACGAAGCATGTTTCATTTATTTATTTATTTTATGCACACAAGAACAAAAACGGGACTAGTCCAACATATTGTTCATCAGTTACAAAGAAGCATGATGTTACAAGTTAGCCACACATGCGTATTGAAAAGCTTAAACTAATAATTTAAAAAAGAACTACAAGATGAAACTAGTTATCAAATTAATAAATAACACCCACTCGTCTAGAAAGATATCCATTTAGTTTAGCCAGCTGATAACAATTTTCAATGTAGTTGCGGAACGATCTAAACAAGTCACCATCCTCTCCAATCTCTCATACTGTTCAGGCAAGCTAGCGTTTCTAACAATACAAAACTAGTGCTTGTAGAAATAGAATTGAAATTGGTCGGTAATTCGGCACTTGTGTCATCACCGGATTTAAAGATAAGACCTAGGGGCCTGATTTTCCATTGCACGGGAAAAATTGCAATTGATTTATTTCGTATACTGTATGTATATAATTTTAAAAGCTTTGTAAAAGCTCTATGAGATACTAAGCGGAAAACTATTCGGGCGCAATAGGTCTAAAATCAAACATCGATCTATTTACTTCAATATTGCAGCGAAGAATGAAAATTTCAATATTATTCCAAAGCTAACAATCACCTATAAAGGCGAAATTTCCTCCGTTTTAAATTAAAAGCATATATACACAAGTTCTTTGAGCAACTTCTATGCAAAAGCTCGCCGCTTCCTCAATTATATCGAACCCTACTTGAGCATCTAGTTGAATTTCTTCGTTAAAGTTTAATGTGACAGATAGTAATGTACACAATTTATTATATTAAAAACATTATGTATTGTAACGTTTACAAATCGCATCAGTCGTAGCGAATCACGAAATAAAAATAAATTCGTCGTCTTTGTAGGGAGAGAAAGAACCCTAAGCTCCTTATAGGAGAGTAAAGTTAAATTGAAGTTCTAAATGAGGTTTTCGGAAACGGTTTGGGTTGAGGTTGTCGGTCAATTAAAAATCCTCGACTGATTTTTCTCCTTTTCCATCCGATTTTATGAGATTTTGCCAGTCAACAGGCTGGAATTATGTAATTAAAACGAATCGCACTTGCTAGAGTAGAAGAAGTGTCGTTATAGAGATCTCTTTTGAAGAACCATATTTCAAGGAAAGTTCTTTCGACCAGTAAGGGTACCCTATTAAGCCCTACTGTTAGAAAGTATGGAAGTTGTTAAACGTAGATTATATTTTCATTTTTTTTTGCACCATTTAAGTGAAGAGAAATGTTATTGAATTAGTGTCAGTAAAAAGTTTGGTTAATTTGTGTGTCAATTCAATATGTTTCATGCGTTCATGATATCAAACTAAAATGAACTATTTCAACTAATTTCAACATACTAATTGACTAAACAGAAAGTAATTGAATATAAATGCTATTTTAGTAAATGCAGTAAATGCGAAGTATAAATAATCCGAAAGAGAGAATTATATCCCTAATGATTTGGTGAGGGAAAAAAATCACAGGGTGTATCTTTATTAGCCTACTGAGATCACACTAGACAAAAACCCTAATTTACGACAGTTTGCAAAACAAAAAAGAAACAAGTTTATAACGTGATACTAATACGTTTTGGTGTTATAAATTTCATACGGGTTTTCCTCCGGTGGGATTTTGCTAGTGCATCTATCTTCTGACCATTTTCCTTTTCTTACAGCTTTCCAGCTAGCTCGAAATGTACACAATATTTTATCGAGGCGTATCGTAAAGATGATTAATTCGTTTCGCAAATGGATCATTTTTGCTTGAAACAAAGCACTGGATTTAATATGTTAGTATTTATAATGAAATTGCAACGTTGTGCATTTATAAATTTCCTCCGAGGAAAAGTATGCATCACGTATAATTGTAGTATATTTAGCAGCGTTTCTAGGTTTAGTTATTTATATTATGTTAAAATGTTTTGTACACTTTATTAATTGCAACTGTTGTTTATTCGATTTCGAGATAAATTTATAACTTTTGTATATAGGTAGTATTTTCAAACCTACTGCAATATTCGTTTCTGGGAAATAATGTTGAAATATTATACATTGAATAAAGTTTTTGGCAACAGTAGTATATACCTAGTATATACCTAATAGTTAATGTATATACATACGTAGAGTTACTTCTTCAGAACCTTTAGTTAGTTATCAAAGAAATTGTCTGGTGTCTGGATAATAAAAGTGTATCACTTGGCAATATTTTCAATATATTTCATACCTCGTATTTATCATTATGTTCTGTTAAATGATTCCCAGTGTATGTTTTGTGGTTACTTTTTAATAAAAATAAGCTTTTAATTGTTGTTATGTAGCTGTAAATATGTAATAAGTCTAACTTTAGAAATCATTATATCTATTAGTGTGAAGTGAAGTAGTGGGCTCTGAAGCACTGTATCATACGGATGAATTTTGGACTGGAAAGCATCGGCGTTCAGGTAACCAAAAAGGAAAGCAATAGTAACTAAAACTAAATAGAATCTATAAAACTAAAGGCATGGGCTTTTAACGCAGTTTTTACGATTTATTAACATTTTCACAAAACTGTTGTTCCACTCCAGTAACAACATGGTAAAGATTGGCTTTAAATTTTACAGCTACTTACAGATTGTTGACATAATCATCAGCTTTTAAAAGAACTAATACTGTGTCAAACAATATACTGATGTGAGGTGTAAGATCTGGTCGCCAATTAATGGTTGCCTAGCCTGTGGAGGATGGTGGGAAATTGTCTCCACATATGACAGTGTTAAATTTTATAATAAATAATTCCATTTCTTTCCTTAATGTTAACTTCTACAGAGTATATAGCTGAGTAACGATCTTATCTATAGCAGCTGTTAAATCTGAAACTTTAGCTCGAGTTTCAGAATCACGAATCTGGGGAATCGTTATTCGACAAACAATTCTAAAGCAATTCAATAGTAATGTAACGCATTAAATATGAATCGAGGATTTTGTATGCAGTTTTCCAGTTTTCGGTGATATATTGTGGGTGATCTACACATTTTTAAACTAGTGATACAATTTCTCGATTTGCATTGTTGTTATATTGCTTTCTACGACTATAAATATAATATGTGTAATTGTTGTAACTTATAACGCTCGAAAATATTATTTATATGGATACATTCCATATATATGAATAATGCATAATAAAATTTATATTAGTGCGGCGTAGAATTAAACGTGAAAAATAAATTAATACCGGGATAAAATGTTATTATTGCGTTATAAATTTTATTCATGAATGAAATCTGGGATTCAAAAGTTCTAGTAAGCAAAGACGATTGATTTCTATAATATACATAGATGTAAATTATTAAGTCTGTTTTACATTATCATATACACGTTGGACAAACTTTGTTTGAGAATATTTGTAGTAAATAGTAATGAAGTTATAGATAGACTTGATTCTAATTTCGATTGTAAATGATACCAATAACATGTCAAAGTAGACATAGCATCATTAAAATTTATTAGAAACAAGTTGGTAAAACTGTGTACACATGGGCAGTGGAATATTTTTGGTCAAACTGATGAAAAATATGACAGAACTAATTTTGATTGATGCTCGTACTTTCATCAAATTTTATTATTACATTACGTTTTTTTTTGACAAAAAATTCTCGAACAAAATATGATAATTTAAAACAGATTTTAGTTATCGTAATGTTCGAAGAGATCAAGTAATAAATATATCGTGGATGCATTGGTTAGTACATAACGGTTTCCTTAAAAACGGTTTATTTAAAAGCGGAATTAGTCTGGAACAGCACCAAGACCTTAAATTAATCGTGTGCGGATGATTGATAATGAATAGGGCGGTATTGTTTACAATGCTAAGTAGTATTTTTTTGATGTTTTCGTATATTTGATTATACAAGGTGGCGCAAAACAAACTCCATTATTTCAGCGTGTGAATGGCAGGACTGATAGTATGATGGAAATTTAATATATCTGTGAGTGTAAACGTCATATCGTGCCGTTTCATTCCGCTAACAGCAATGGAACGGTGGTCAAGTGAACAACGTGTTGCAACAGTAAAACAATTTTACGAAACACAATCTATCATACAAACACAGCGACAGTTGGATTCATGAATTTGCCAGAACCGGCAGCGTTTTGGACGAAAAACGTGGTAGACCAAGTTAGTGTACGCACCAAAAAAAAATGTAGAGAGAGTAAGAGAAGCAGTTCGAGCAGCTCCACGTTTATCGGTACGAAGACAGGCGCTAGAGTTAGGACTTTCACGAAGGAGTACCCAAAGAATTATGCGCAAGTTAAAATTGCATCCATATAAACTACAAATAGTGCAAAAATTACATCCTCAGGCGAGACAAAATAGAGTACCTTTTTGCAATACTATGTTACACATATTAAACGAAACACCCGATATTATTAATTTCCTAATGATATCCGACGAAGCACATTTTGATTTGTAGGGGTATGTGAACAAACAGAACATGCGCTTTTGGTCAACAGATAATCCACGTGATTTACACGAGCAACCACTGCATTCTCCAAAAAAATAAACCCTGCCGCACATGTACACACTCGCATTGGGCATCACGAGCCGGGTGCGAGAGGAAATTTTTAAAAGCTTCGGCACAGTACCGACCTGCGCATCTGCTCTCACGTGTCGGTGCAGGTGCGTACATGAGCGTCTACGCGCGTGTCGGCAAGGTGACCAAGACTCTTAGGGTACGGATGCACTGCAAGCGATTTCCTCAGAGGGTAGCGGGTAGCGGCCCGCTAAGCGGCATCGCTATGTTAACCAACATCGTGTTACAATATTAGAGTGGCCGCACTGAAAAACGTTAAGCTGTTACACGCTAAGCGGCTGTCTAGGCGACTTGCAACCCGCACAGACACGTTGGTTATTTACCAGGCGGCTTCGCGATTTTGAAATTCATTTTCAAATTAAAACGTATAGGATACGCATGTTACGTAGAGAATAGGTATGTGAAAAATGGAATACCAAAGAAGTATCGAAAATTTCCTGCTTACATATATTACTTTTCACTGTATCTAGGAGGAGATCAAATGTTTTAATTGACATCCGTAGGTATTCAAAAAGTTTTTCTTCACACTTCCGGGCATCTCGGTAAACGTGATCAAATTCACCATACAGACATCTGCTCCTGTTAAAGTCATGTATCCAACAGGAACTTAAATTAGGAGGTAGATCTTGCAGCAATAATGATGTATTTTCCAATAACAATAACCTTTTTCTCAATGTTGTGAGTTTTGGCATTTTCACTACAATATAACAGTCTGCGCGTACACCATACTACTGAGAACAATGCGGCCACTCAACACGCCTTCCATCCTAGACAAGCGTGCCGCTACCCGCCAACCTCTAAGCTCACCGCTTGCAGTGCGTCCGTACCCTTATTTCGAGTGGCAGTATCGCGAATGTTTGCAAGATGGAGGAATTAATGGAAGCTGTTCGAAGTAAAACATGTTTATAAGACGTAAAACACCCAGATTATATGAATACAAAATTAAAAGATTCTTTTTGGAAACGAATCGCTCAGAACTTTGAATTCTCCATGTCCAATTTCATTTTCCGGAAGCTTTCATTAGGCACAATAATCTATGTAAAAACTCGCTATCATTGTCGGATTCTGAACTTAAATCTATCGCGTCCATCTTGCTTTGTTTCCGCCGACGCATGCTACCTCATGTACGACTCGTGCAGCAAATGCGCATACACGCGTGTCTACTAATTTCAGTGCCACATTGGCGCAGGGTAGTGAACGAGTGCGAGTATGTGCATATGCGGCGGGGCTAAGTGTCTGGCGGACACGCGCGTAGACGCTCATGTACGCACCTGCGCGAAACACATGAGAGCAGATGCGCAGTTGGGTAGTGTGCCGTAGGTTTTAAAAATTGCCTCTCGCACCCGGCTCGTGATGCCCAATGCAAGTGTGTACATGCGCGGCAGGGCGAATAGAGTGTTCGAAAACTTTATAAATCGTTTAAGGCAATGCGCTGCCAACAACGGAAGCCATCTTACATATGTAATATTCAGAACTTAAAACTGCATTACCAGGTCTTGAGAAATGTTTAGTTACTTACTTTCTAACTTGTTCATAAATATAAAATATATTTGTTTAAAATAGTTGTGTTTTGCGCCACCCTGTATAACAAGGTAAAGCTATATTCAAAGATAATATTTACGGATGAATGTGATTATGTTAAACAAGGATGCTTTCGTGAACAACAATTTATTATGAATATGGTAATTGTTTTTCTATTTATACTACTTTCTGCAAGGGACTGGATTTATACCATATGGCCGCGTTTGTCTGCACTATAGCGATATCTGTAGTGTAAGCGAAACACAAGAAGCTGTCCGTGTATTAGAACGATAAAGAAGATGATAGATGTGAATTTTTTGGACAAATGCGAGTGCATCATAGGGGTACACGAACTATTAGCTCTGTTGTAATCCGGCAGAACATTGTGTCTACTTGTTTACCGTTCTAACACACGGACACCTCTGTGTGTTTCGCTTACACTACAGGTATCGCTATAGTGCACACGAACGCGGCCATATGGTATATTGTTATTGTACTTTATGCTCTGAATTTTGAAATTGCATGGGTTATGTGTTCTCCTTGTTTATTTCTGTGTTTATTTTTAGAAAATATTCTAACTAATACAGTTTAGAAAATATTCTAACTAATACAGTTTGAGCCAGGTGCTTAATACTTTTATTCTTCTTTGTTCTTGTTATTATTATAAATTTATTCGCGCAATTAAAATGATAACCGTGTTTTAAAAATATAGCTTGTAAACTTTATACAACGTTCGTTATGGGTTGAGTTTACGACTGTGGTGTTTTATTTGGAGAATCTATAGTGGATCAGAGAGTAGTACGTTTCAATATTAAAATAAAAAACGTATAAACAACATACTACTAATGGGAAAAAATACATGGCTTGCTAACAAAAATATATAGGAATGTTGAAGTTATCGACTATTTTAATTTAAACTGAAAAAGCACACATACTCTTTAGACAATTCAGTATTACTTCAAAAGTAATGCTCCTAAAACATTTCACATTACTGGTAGATCGAAATGGTTTATAAAAGTTACATTAGAATATATTTATTGTTTGCTTTCTTTTTCTGTGCGATTGTATGTTTGACAAAAGATTAATGATTAATTACTAATTATTATGAATTATACTACTCTTATCATTAATATGAACATTTTAGTATTTCAAATAATTGCAGTTGTTCCTTATTGTTTCGGAAGATATGGGTTAATGTTAAAGAACTGAGGCTTCAACAGACTAAGAACCTAACAGGTATAAACTTAAAACACTTCACCGTAATAATTAGGGGTTTTGTCACTACAGAATATAAGACAAATCTAATAGATCACTACAATATGCAGGTACATATGCAGACTTTATTACAGCAATAAACTTTTATTTGGTAGCGTTGTGGTTTTTATTTTTATTACAATATAGTTCACAAGCGAATTATGTGTCTGACAATAATAATAAATACAATACGAAATTATGTAATTAGATCGATCGTCTTTCCTACTGAATATCAAATTAACTAATTAAACCATTTATCACCCAAGCGAGGATTCTGAGAATAAGACTGCGGCAACAAAAAGTTATTTCTAAGTAGTCATTTCCAATATTTTTATCCTCAAAAAGAATTAATTGGAATGAAGAATGTCGCCACAATGAACATGAAAAAGTCTTGCTGCTTTTCGTCTATTTTATTAAGTCGAACGCCTTAATTATCCGTTACTTTTAATTTCAAATGGCTCCCGTTAAGACAATGGCGGCGAAAGTCGTGGACAATTTTCATCCGAAACGAACTTTCACAGATCGGGAGTTTTACTGGACAGTGGCGTAGCTAAAAACTCTGTTTGTGAGATGTTTTATGCTTATATGTCCTGTAAGGGCAGTACTTGTTTTGATGTATCAAGTTGTATACGTGCATTTAGATGAAATTGCTTGAAACAAGAAGAGTAGAGCTGCACTTATTTTTTAAATTGTACTTTGCTGTAATTGTGAAGTTATGATTGCTACGCGAATTGCCGCTGTAGATGCTGTTCTTATAAATTAGAGGAAATTTTCATAGTGTATGAAAGCAACATTAAGAAGACATTAAAGTTAGTTAATGGGTTAAAGATAAACATGAAAAATATAAGAACGAAAGTCTAATACTGCCATTTGACATATTTTATTAATTACTCAGGCTATTTCGATACACGTGCTTGTCCAGAACGTTGTACGGTAAAAGATGTCTACTCACTTAAAGACAATACGTTAAGAGGACCCCTTAAGAAAAGATACTATTAACGATCATTCATAGATCCAGAATTAACACATCTACGAATTTGCAAAACTGTCTTTATAGGCACCACCAAACTGCCATATTACCTCGCCACTAGGTATTGAATAAGTAAATATTTAGTACAGACGGAATTTTGGGTCTTCCTAAGGTATAAGCGCAATGAAAATTGCTCCCAGTTTAAGAAGGATACGGGAAAACGCGAGCGATAAAATCCATTGTAAGAATTCATTCTTTAACTATTGATTCCGGCCGCACACGCCTTCATATTGATCAAAGAGGTGATATTATTAGCAAGAATTTTGTAAATGTAGATTGCAATTACAGCTTTGAATTGGGTATGTCTCCTTTTATGACAATACATCTAAAACGCAGTCTATATACATAAATAACATAACGAACGCCACTGACAAGAGACGACTTTGAACTAGTACTTCCCCAGACTCGTGTTAATTTAGAATTCTTGGCCCGAACTGGTTATTATAACTTGGCAATCGGTTGGTTTTCTCGTTCTGCCTCCGCGACCGATGACGATTTCGACTCTCCCTCGTTCTAAAATCATCTTGTTTCAGTTATAATTGGATCTATCGTACGTGACGTAGTCGTGTCGTTTGCGAGAGAACTTGAAGGGTTCGTTCTTTTTTCTCTTCTATACCTTTTTCTTTCACGCAGAGAATGGAAAATAAGGAGAGAGAAACGACGTCCGTTTAAAAGTAATCATCATGGTGAAACCAAGAAGGTGAAATGCTCCACAAAACCGTGGTAAATGTTACAAGTAACGAGCAAACAGAACGAACTAAGAACGATAGTCGTTTATTTTGACAACTTTAGAACTTTTCTGACCTATTAAGGAGACGGAAATAGACATTCTGTTGGCGAGATTATGAGTAGTTATATAACTGTCAACATATTTTTTCCAAGTTTATACACATGAATGATTTTCCCATTTAATGTAGGTACAGAAAAAGTTGGATACATTCACAGAAGATATTTTATTTATATAGTAAATGCTAATACTAGCTTTCCTTTTATGACGCAGAAATTAAGAGGTGAATATTATGAAACGATATGCAGAATTCGTTTAGAATTTTAGATTTTCATAAGGTAGCCAATTTTGTGTCAATGCAAAATTTATTAGAATGAATAGAAATAGACGTTGTGAATATAATTTCAAAAACAATAAGAAATGTGCAAAAAGTTTAGCCATAAGAAGAGACTATCATCTAAGTAATTTATTGAACACTTTTTATGCACATACGTATATCGATTAATTAATGTACTGATTGTTGAGGCAATTATGAATATTCATTGTTTAAACTTTAAGCATTCTCGCAAGGATGAAGCCGATGTTATTTCAGGTGCTGAATGTTATACTTTTGCTATTTCAACCCCTTTTTATGAAGTTGATTATTTGGACAACCTTATCGAAGGCATTAATTTAATTATAGGAACTTTTTTTACATTGTTTATGAGGTTACTGGAATTGTTTTGATAATAGTTTTAGTAAGTTGTCTAGTAACGTTAATTATGCTACTCATTGTCTTTACTCCATTAGTACATATACAGAGTCCGGCAACGAAGCGGGAACGGAAGATTACACGCTTATTTGAAAGTTAGTCAAATATTTAGTCACCGGATATTCTTCCGCACCATCAAGCGCACATTTTAAAAATATTTTGTTTTATACAAGGTGTTCCAGATGGAAATGCCAGACTAAAGTTGCATTTTTTTAATGGAACACTCTGTATGTTAATAGATAAAATGATCGCTCCTTAAAAGCTGGTTACATCGATATAATGTTGTATAGGTCTAAAGTTGATAGTTTCTGTGTAAATAATTATTTTACTTGATAAATTGATACATTTCAGTATTCTATTCTGCATAGAGGAAAACAAAAAATTTGAAACCAACAGAGTAGAATATTTTCTACTAGTATGGACTGTCGTGGCTATGTGAAATAAATTTTGCAACTGCTCGCTTTATACAGGGTGTTCACAATATTGCAAAATCGAAGAAAACACCCTGTATATTTTAGCTAATCGAAAAGCTCTTTTACTAGGCTTTCTATTGAGACCTCATTTTATGCACCTAAGATAGCTCATTTGCTAATTTTTTTTTTTTAAGTTGAATTAATGAGAAATGCTTGTATTTTTAATAGCTAATTGCACTTTTCAACTTTCTGTAAGATCGGATATTCCACGAATAATCCAAAAATGGTCTAAGAAGAAACCCCATTTAGTATGAGAAACAGTTGATTTTCACTTAGCGGTAAAAGCGGAAAATAAGACAAATTCAAACTACACAAATTGCAAGAAATACCAAACACATCAAACTCAAACAACGTCGTCAATATAGCGGTAGAATACATACTGTTGTACCAGACTGTACTAGTAGAGTAAATAGGCTATGCTAAAGCGGCCATTTAGGAGAGGAATACTAACGATTAATTATTCTATAGACATAAGGTACCTTCTATTCAACACTGATCAGTGACAAAACCGATACTGTTGCGTATAAATCGTTCGAACAAAACCGGTTGATCAGTGTTAAATAGAAAGTACCTATAGTTGGAAAGATGTTAGTCACTGGATCTCTTGCAGTAGAAATAGAAACATAAAAAGTACTATTTCATCCACAGAACATTAAACATTCAACACAGAGCCGACTCGTTTCAACAGTGTAATTTTCAGTATCAAAGCAATAATAATTCTAAATTTAAACCTAACACAAAATATAATTGTTGGGGAAGGTTGATGGACCAAATCCTCCTTAAATCTAATTGAAAGTGATGTTGTTTGTGCAATATATTTTTCGGTACATATATTACAATTTTTTTTCGTAAACTCCTGACTTTTCTAAAGGTTTTCCCTTATCTTTTGGGTTATTTGTTTCATGGATAGCTCAAAAAATGATGATTTCAGGGTTCATTTATGTAACACCTTCACAATATACACAACACACGGATTTATACTTGAGAGGTTAGAATCATACTCGGTAAATGTAGATGATGCAGAAATATTGAAAAGTCTGGTAGAAAGCAGTGACAGCTTGCACTCTGTAGCAAGTGAAGACGAGATATTTGTTGTTTATCGAGGTTCTCGAGTTATAGTGCCTTATTTAAACGGCAAAAATGTTAGAGTATTGTTGCCAGAGCTAAAATGGAATTAAAATCAACTGACAGATTTGGAATCCAACAGGAGTCGCTTGGTAATAAAAATTTAATGGCCAGAGAAGGCACGCCGATAATAATTAAATACGGCATACATATGTGTACCACACACTCAGCGGGAGATATTTCGAGCGTTATCGGGTTTGCGATTGGCCAGCTAGCCATACGTATAATAGCAACCTTGAATTGCAAATTAGTATGCAGTCACGTATAAATATGCCACGGTCGGTGAGCTCACATAACCGTCTAATGTGGATTTTTTTGCTTATAATTTAAATTAAACGCAAAATTGCATGCGTACGCTGCTGGTATGTGTACCGAGTTTGCCATGTTTAATTATGATCGGTTTGATAATGACGGCTTCGCTGTTGAAATGTATCGGAATGTTTGGTATTTCGTTAGTGAAATAGTCTTAAAGAAGTCAATATGCAAGTTAATTATAAACAAGAACCAACTGAAATATTAACTATGTGTTTACAATATGTCAAATATACATGTAGGATCTTTATCGGGTTAAGTTAATGTTAGATGGCAGTATAACCCATTAAAATCGAGTTAAAAGTATACATTTTGTCTGCATATCATGTCGCAAACACACTCTTGCATTAATTATTCATCAGAGTTAGAAATTTAATTTCTGAATTTTCCACTAGAGTTATTACGAAATTTATATTAGGTCTGCCTTTCCCACATCTGTCTTCATTAAATTGTAATTTGCTAAGAGATTAACACATATTGTGTAATTTCCGGCGCAATAATATTTTGCTAAGTATAATCTTCTAAATACTATGAAATCACCAGCATAAACTTCGTGTGCGATAATTTTCGACAAAATTCTAACTCATCCTCTATCAACTTAAATATAAGGACTTACGTATACCGCTGAAGCAGTATTGTACTGCCTACTTCTAATTGACATTATTAATTATTTGAAGCGGAATTTTCAATTCTCTTCTAATTTACTTACTTTCAGTTAAGACTAAGGCACGCAGACTGAATAATTCAATTAAAATAAAATACATACGGTTGCACAACTTCTACTTCCTAAGGAATTTGTTTTTTAAATTTGGATTAGGAAGCAAGATTAATCTTAATCTAACTTGACAGTAATAACAAAATTATTAAAATCGTATATTACGATATTGAAGTATAAACGTACAGACTACTTTGTTTTCAATGGAGTATAACAAATCTCGTAATATTAAATAGGCAAAATTCAAGCAAATTATGCTTGAATTTAGAACTTCTAATACATTTACCTGTTTCTATGTTCGTATGTAATCAAGTACGCGCTTGTAGTGGATTTTGTAACATGTATTCAAAAAGTCTTTACATCACGAGTTAGCTATGGATTGTAAGACGTATGTCGCTGCTAATTTATGTATGTCATGTATTATAATTTACTTAACAGAAGTTGACTAGTTTGACTATAGTTAAAGCACAGACATGCGTTTTAAATATTCATGACTATCCAGGATTCTGTTTCACTTGCGATAGACAGTATCGCACACGTTGATTTCTAGTACTCCCGATTGCCTTATTTATAAATATGTACATATTTCTATGCACATTTTCAGTGTACTACTTATTGGAAAATTAATCCATCCATAATGCAACAAGCATGATTTATAGTTACGTAACTATAATAACTATATGATATCAAGTAACTTCTTGAAGCCTGCATTATATAATGTGCCATTTACCTTTCCAAAGAAGGGGCAACATTTTCTAAAGAATTTAGCTTACTTTACTTCAGGTAGGCTGGGGGTACTTTGACATCATTTATGTATGTTCCGAGAATTTAATCTTTCGCGCCGAGAATTTTTCGAATTACTGTAATTAATTATTAGTTCGGTACTATTTGCGTGAATATTAGACAATTAAACATGAACTATAACCAGGCACGAAAGTGCTAATTGAATAGCAAGCACTCATATATAACGTGCTCCCTAAATGTTACACTGAATGAGCATTTCCTCGATTTGTGGTAGCATTGGTGGTCTAGCTCGTAATGTTAATATTTACAGAAACTTAGTGCTGCTTTATTGGAACGTAGATATTTTGTGTGTATGTTAATTAACCCACTATTACTTTAGTATTATTCAGCTAACTAGGAAAATCTCATATTATGAGTACGTTGGCAATAAGTGCTATCCTTAGGCGTATGATAGAAGCCCACTTTATATAAACATAAACAAAAATATTTAATCCTACCTGACAGAAATTAAAACGTATATTAAAAGCAATGTAAAACTATAGAATGAGTTACAGTGTAACTGTAACAACCCATTATCATTAAAATTTGCGATACTACGATATCTAATGTAATGTAAATTGCATACCAATCAGCAACTTATTGAAGAACCATGCCAAATGTGTAAATGGTTCTTTAATAAGTTGTTGATTGGAATATAACCCTTTTTTAACCATTTTTTTATACATTGAAAGTCCTCACCTCTTTCTTGTTAATGTATCTCACCACTATTATTAATTTTTTAAATTCTTTGTAGTTTGAAAAAGGTGCGGGTTGCACCGCAACTGTCATGACCTTATCCAGAAACCATGGAAAAAAAGTTAATTGTGAACTGTAATCGCTATTCATTAATTAAGAGGACTTCTCTTTCAGAACGGTGGCTGATTTGAACCTGGTATAATTTATAGGAGGAAAATTGCCAAAACTTTATAGGAGGCTGGCGTCCAAAATCGGGCGATTGGGCCGCTAAAAAAATACGTACTTTTTCTTTTAAGGTACTCTTTCAGTCTGCAAAGTTTCATCGAAGTCGGATATTCTCACCTGCCGGTGTTCTCTTGTTAGTAAAAATGTACTGGTTATGAAGAAATCAAAATATGAGACTAGAACTTAAGCGTAAACTAATTTAACCGGCAATACATATACTGATTGCAGAGCAAAACTTACATGAAAGCGCGAAGTCTGGAAAAGTGATGTTGACCTGATGAGCATTGGTCACGAATACAAAAGCTGAAAACGCTAACGGGCCAATCAGCCCGAGCTGTTTGCAGTAACTAAATGTATTTTGTTGTGTCATCGTGAAGAGTGTGTACTAAAATTCTGCAAAACATATATATGATTATTACATTCTTCTTCTATCAAATTGTGATCTGCTTTGCCCCTGTGGATGGGGTTTAACATTAGTATGACTAAAGTTGACTACTTTCGAATGGAAAACTATTTCTACACGGAAAACCCGAGCTGTTTGCAGTAACCAAATATATTTTGTTGGCATATATTTTGCTAAGAATACTATACGCATTGCTACTTTAACTGAATACTAAATCAAAATTTGTTGTTGGCAAACAAATTATTTTGTTAAAGGATTTACGTTACGCAACAAAATAATTCGGTAAAATACTTTGTTAACGTAATGGTAAACAAATAAAACAAGGGTTTCAACAAAATCTATTTGTTTTCTTTGACCAAGTTGATTATACAAATATAATATTTGCTTAATTCAAAGAAATATTTAGTTAAAACACTTAAATATAGCTTACAAAATTATTTTTTACCAACAACTATATATTTGTTGCCAATATTCAACCATAAAATTTGGTGAATGCAAGTAAAATTTGTTTGGGTCAAACAATTCAGTCTTTCTGTGTGGCATAATATTGTATCGATAATGTTTAGTAGAAATAGTACTAGTAGTTTAAATCGGAATCGAATCTAAAAATCTCAGTTTCTCTTTAAATGTGTCTTACTGACCGATGGTGTGTAGACTGAGAGAATTTATGTAAGTACTTATCGTTAAATAAATAAAATGAAATTCTTAACGTGGAGCGAAATCAACATTATTATTGTAATTTTTTAGACATTCAGCTGGAATTTTCATACCTTCCTCGGCAGTATGTAGACGCTGTATTGATTGCCATATTCGGATACTTTCATGTTTTGCACTTTTAATCTTTAATCGAGTGTCAGGTAAAATAAAATGTCAGATTTGCTTCGTTTGGTTGGGGTGCTAATGCTCACTTTCTGTCCTTGTTAGACAATATATCATTTTCAAAGCCCCAATGTTTTTAACTATGTATCTGTGACACAGTTTTGCGTATACAAACATTAGAACTGGTCCAGGAGTGTACATTTTAAATTTTGTCTTCGTTTATTACGATGAGCAAAAACACACTATATGAACAAAAACCAATGGAATGTACAGCATGCCTACATTAAAGAATGTGGAAGGTTTTTACGCAATACTCCTCCAAAATTTTTTTATATTGTGCTATTTGTAGAAGGCTCAAACCTGAACATTTCGAACTGAAACGAATGTTAAAAATTTCAGGTTGTGTGTTTCCTATTTAAATATATTTACCCGCGATTCGCAGTTGATCATGACAAACGTTCGTGTACTGAAATGTGAATAGGCATTCGCAAATATCGAGATGGAATGGAGAAAATTATCATTAAATTGCTCTTTATTAGTATTTACAATTAAATATTTGCAATAGTATTAATAAATTGAATGAAAGATATAAGCAATTTGTATGGTAGACTATATTCCGGCAGCAATTTATGCTCAAGAAGGAATAGAATTTAGCTTTGTAGAGCAGCTTCAATCATGATTGTTACTGAATTTTCTCTTGGCGATATTTACAGAATTTTGTCTATATTGACGTCGGTATAGAATACTAAGACATAATGACGATTATGTTAACATCTAATGATTTTACTTTGTAAAAATGTAGAAAATGCATTTTATTATAATTAATCGAGATTATTCACGAGTTTGAATATGTTTCGAAGTTCTTCACTGGATCTCTTGGTGCAGAAGTAGAACACTAAACACTTTAACCCACTAAACACCAAACAAATTTTAACTAAAACACCGACGCGTTTCAACAGCAATGCTGTCATTATCAAGGCGATAATAAAACTAAATTAAAATAAAATCTACAAATAACAGGTAACCTAAATGTTATGCACGGTCAATCGGATACGCATCATTAATTTCCGATTAACGAAAACAATGACGAATGTGGGATAGGGCCGTTGTCACAGTTCATTACATATGACCTATTTTTATATATTTCTAAACTTTCGAAAACATTTAGAAACTTACAATTGTTTATTTGTCTAATTAATTTAACGTTCGTATTATCGATGTT
Source organism: Holotrichia oblita (assembly GCA_023690525.1). Taxonomy (NCBI): domain Eukaryota; kingdom Metazoa; phylum Arthropoda; class Insecta; order Coleoptera; family Scarabaeidae; genus Holotrichia; species Holotrichia oblita. The sequence goes on from CM043017.1 coordinate 106,601,279, forward strand.
GTGATCTGTTTCAAAAATGTGTTGGGCAACGCTCGATTTCTCAATTCTATTAAATCTAAGATTAGACCTATGCTCTTTTAATCTAGCTGAGACTGCCCTCCTGGTTTGCCCAATATATTTTTGATTACAATCTTTACAATTGATTTCGTAAATACCTGACTTTTCTAGAGGTTGTATTTTATCTTTAGGGTTACCGATGAGACTTCGTAAACTAGTCCCATCACTGTAAACTATTCTGAGATCTAGCTCTTTGAAGATTTTACTCAAACCTTTAGTGATAAAGGGAGCGTAAGGGAGGGGAGCACCGACTTATAAGGTTTCCAAATGGCTGACCAATGAATTTAATAATTTGCCAATACAGCAACCTAGTTTCGCAGTAAAAAATTCGTTAGAATTTATTAGAGAAATTCAAAATATTCAGTTGCTGGAGGGTGAAATATTGATTTCATTTGATGTTAGTTCTCTCTTTCCTAGTGTACCGATTCCAGACACCTTGACATACCTCGAGGACTTGTTGCTTCAAAATAGTTTGAGTCAACAATGTGTCCAGGAATATATTCGCTTAACTGATATCTGTATGAAACAGAACATTGTTAAAGTGTTTAGTGTTCTTGAATATGTTTATTTAGAATAACTAATTGTTTCAGAATGTTACATTAGTATAAAGTTATTTTCTCAAATAGTTCGAGTACGCGAATGATCAACTGTTTTATAAATCATAAATCATATATGTATATTCCTATTCCATAGAAGAAATGCATTAGCATTAGCCGACCCCGTAGCTCCAGTAACAAAGTTAGCAATAATTACCAAATAACTTTGAACAACATGTACATATAATGTTATGGTGATCATCATGTTAGACAATATATCAATATCAATAAGTTGCCTTTAATAAATAATATAAAGAAGGATCAATTGTTTTTTAACATAAATACTTGCAATGTTAAACGCCATATATTACCTACTTTCAACTCCTTACATCTTGCGCATGGCTTTCTGTATAGCTTGGTAAAAGTAATATGTTATCTACAGCTCAACTGAACGGAAGATAACCGCTCAATTACGACGAAACCCCGATACACTTTACCCAAAAACCGCGATAACGTTTCACGTTAAAATGGGGGTCTCGTTAAAAGCCACGGGTCGAGTATTTCAAGCAGAGGGTGCGGTGTTATAAATTTCTACAAAGCTACGTGTATGCCTCGCTTTATGCACGTATATAGTAATGGCATGTAATATTTTAAACGCTATAATGTAACAGAATTTCTGAAAATTACACTTTGTAGTTGGTACTTTTAGGTTATTCGAAATTAAGGAATACATTTTGTTGGAAATAGTTTAGATGAAACGACGCGGACATTACAAGAGAAAATATGTTTGATAGATCACACATGCAATTTAAAATTTATTCTAAAAAACATATTGCCTTGTTGAAAATGCTTATAAATATGAAAAATATCCCTGTACATGCATTGTTATATGTAGGAAATGACAGGTGTGTTGACAGTGACAATTATTAGAAAAAAGACGTTTTGACGTTAAGACGTAATATATAATAGTATATTAAGGTTGAGAAGTTAACTATTATTGCCCGAGTGGCGAGATTTGAGTAATAAACTTAATCTACAGAAAGTGAAATCGTTAGAAAGCTAATTTAATCGTTAAACTATAGTTGTTGTTATTCGTCCTCTTATTTATTTGTTGAATATTGAGTTATAAATGTCTGTAAAATATGAGTGTGCATTGTACAATAGATATAAAAAAACAATGATTCTTTACTAGAAGTTCATTTTAAATGATTTAAATATTTTTTTTATTTGTACTGACCAAATAAAACAGTAAAATAAGACAGTTATGGGAATTATTAATAAAATTCAACATAAAAATAAAATTATAATCAATTTACGGTACTAAATGCAGAGGGTTTCATTTGAAAGTACGAAAATTATTTATCTAAAAAGTAAGTGTTCTCTCACACTAAATCAGTTTTAGAAAACATCTCTACTTTGGCATTAGTTCTAATACTTTTGTTAAATAATGCAATTTAAAACACTCAGCTTTAATATATAAAGTAAGTCTCTTAAATTTTGATTCACCTATTCAAAGACTGTTAAAAATCACAAAAGGCAATGACCTCATATTTACATGTTTTTATTTAAAATTAGTCCATGCTATTGAAATATACAATGACATGGTATTTGGAGTACCGTGTATATTCAAAATAATTTTAAAACATTCTAGTAAACCTATCAACTCAATAAAAATTTGTTCAGAATACATTACCGCTTTTCGTATATAAATCGTTACTTGCGTTCCTATTACAGTTTCAACGATTGTACCCGCTACATATATGTTACATACTTGTGTAATACGTATATAATATATACGTTCTGAATCCAGTGCACGAAACACCTAAATAGGATGAGGAAATCGGAGCTCGCAATCGAATCCACTTACCCAGTATACCGAGGCGGAAATTGAGTGTAACCACAATGACGTGGCCGTAGGAGGCCAGCACGCTTCCGTCGTATGGATTGCCGGAACCCCACTCGAAGCTTTCACCATGAACAAATACCAAAACGGCGTAGGGTGCCTCCAAACCGCGGTTACCTGAAATTTGAAAAAAAGGGAAAGCGTATTAAAGCCAGAGAATTTATTCGTATATTTTGAAATAAAACAACCGCTCTATGTATGTACATATGTATATGTATATACGACTGAAATTTGAATAAAACACTTGTAGCGGAATCGAGTTGATGCTTTAATTGGGAATTCTCTACATGTTTCACAGGAAAGCTAATTATTTTAATTTTAACGCAATTGAGGCTTCAATCTGCATTTAAGCTGCATAAAATATTACAGTTGGATGTATGTTTAGCGGTAACTGTAGTATTATTTAATAACATGCTGCTTACGTATTAAACCACACGGAATTTCGTAATTTATTACTTTAATCGGTTTTTTGCGCTTTGAAAAAAGTAAATTGATACCGTAAAATTTTAAGTAGTAGGTACTTCTCTTTAACAACTCCAACTGCCATAATTGTATTTCTTTTTGAAATAAGTAGAGAGAAATTATCTATTCTCCGTTTTCGTCTCGTTTCCGATTTTGAAAACATGTCTCTAATTTATAATGTTCGAGAGAAAACAGCATTATAAAAATATCTAAAATCAAATGTCAGTATGAATGTGTCGATTTGCAATTTTACTTATTGATTTCGTAATAATAAACAGAAAGGTCTGTCCTAGCAAGCTAATACTTATCAACCGTTCGAACAAGCTTACAGTTATTCTATCCTAGGTTATAGCTCAAAAGTCTTAAGTTTAAATTGAAACGTAATACTACCTACTTTAAATCAGTAATAGAGAAACTAAATGCAGGATTAATAGAAGTCTCCATATTTGCAGTGGTCATGTCCGAAGTAAATACCAGTGCTACAGGCTCTAAATTTCTTTATTTGTCACGTGTTGTCACGATGGTAATCAAAAATGAATGAATGAAAACTTTTATACAAAGTTACGTGAGGCTTTACTGCGCCCATGGGGGGTGAATACTGCTAGTATTTTAGTACCAATTGATCTCTAAACCATTAAAGAGGTTTTGAATATTCATGGGAGCTACGGCTATGACGTCAGTCGGTTCTAAGTATGCCTGTTCCAGATGGTGATACCTTTGGATGGGCTATCGCTACGCAGTCACGCAAAATATGTTTCGCCGTTTTACTGTATTTGGAACAGAAGCGGCAATTATCGCCGTCTACCTTGCCCACCTTGAGGTGATACCTCGTTGAGGGTCGTGGTCGGTGAATAATGCCGTGATAGTGCTGCGATCTCTTTTGTTGAGATCGAACAGAAATGTTACCTGAGTGGCTGAAAAAGTAACAAATTTTACTGCATGTTTTAGTTTTAGAATGTTAATCCACTGTGCGAATTTTTGATCAGTTTTGAACCTTAGCTTTTATGGTCACAGAATGGATCTGATCCGTTCAATAAATTACGTTTCTCCGCTTTTCTTAGCTCCATCAGCAGTCTTACACAAGGGATAGATCACTTCATATTTTCGGTTTTATTCAAACTTTTATTTATTATTGATTGATGATGATAATAAAGTTTATCCACGGAAATTTTCAGTATTCCAGATATGGTTTTGACGCTATTATAGTTCATCCACTGCTAAACTAGGTGATTTTAATCTATTCACTTCTGTTGGTTTTTATTACAGGCTTATCTTGCAAGAGTTCTTTAAAAAATATACATTGTTTTGATATTTTACAAACGAAGAATTGGCCTAATGTTGGTAAATTTGCCACGGTGATTGAACCATTGCGTGATGTCTAAATCATCGACAGTAATGATTTCCAGCGCCGTGTTAGTAATGTTTGTAAGTTTGCAGAGTACGACAAGGAGGACTACTCGGAGGCAAGAATAATCGCTAACCACGGCAATTTGTTCAAAATTCTGGAAACAATGGCACATTTTTTGTGCACAAGTGCAGATGTTAGCAGCAGCAAGCCACAGAAAATATTTCGATAGTTGTAATAAGTGATCTCAATGTAGAAGGTTGGCCGTTTTATTCAGCATATCTACTTCTGAAGTTAATTTCTTAAGATTATACATACTTCAAACACACTAGGCTAACACTTTTATTTCGCCGGGACGAAGTTCTTTCTTTTATCATTAAAGCAAAGTCAACCAGGCTTCAGTATATTTTAATTAAGAATTTTGCCCAATTTAAACATATCAACTCAAGCTTGCCCTTCGTATCGAAAAAAGTTAAATGCAAAAAAGAAGTATTATCATTCGGAGGAGAAAATATACCACAAAGCTAATCCGATACTTATCATTGTAATAACACGTGTATTTATAAACAATTGTATGTAGGAGGACCTAGTAACGTTTCAGATGTGTCTAATTTATTAAATTCCGAGGTTGCGTTCACCGTTACTGTTTATCATGATTACATTTAATTTTTGAGGATTTTATTGTCTGGGGAGTGGGAAAAATGTTATAAGCAATTCGGGAGGTAACATTTACCAGTCTCGAACTCTACTAGTCCTCGACTAGTAAATGTTGCTTACCTCCCTTAGTACTTAAATAACTATTTATTTTGTTTTATACAATATATCTAACAAATACGTGTGACGTGTTTGTAAAACTACTAGCGATCGAAAACTGATCAAAAATTGCTTCACACAGAGTCTCTCATTTTCATAAGAAACTTAGCGCTGGCGAAGAGATGGGCTATAATTGTTAATCGTTTAATACTTTTTGTATTTGTAAATATCACGTTCTTATTTATGCAAAAATAGTAATACTGTTTTATATTTTGCATCCTGTTCAAACAACTGTAAATTACTAAATAATACACATATATGAAATGTAAAATTTGTATTATTATTTGTATTTAGTTGTAACGGTTCAAAAGGTATCAGTTATTCTCCTTGCAACAGATCTTCTGTTTTAGGATGAAAGTTAAGAAATAATTACAATAGTAGCGAAAATAAATAACAATTTATAACTACTTCTCTACTACGAAGCCGTCTTGATAACGAATTAATAATGTTGCGCTATTATTTCTTGCAAGTGAGGCGGTAAATTAAATTGCCTTCGGTCTAAGAAAATGTTCCATAAACTTGTACTAAAACTACTAACATCTCTGGTGGATTGTGTGGGTTAAGTTTAGTTATGGATTAACGAGAGCTGTTCATCCATCTTCTTTACACAAGTTTAAACAAAACTTGATAACGGTTTGAATTAAAATTGATTTAAACTTCAGCGCGGTTTAAACTGTTTAAATTAACATCCTACATTAATAGTAATATAATTTAGTTTGTATGAACAAAGATTAATAAAAAGATTGAAATTATCTTGACGTAAGAATTTAATGGTGAGATCAACTAGTTGTAGGTAGTAATTAAACTCCATACAGTAAAATAATATAAACTGGCACACAACGAAGTATTCTAGAAAATCAAATGATAAATAAAATTATGATTAAATGAATAAATTGAAAAGGAAATCGAACTGCGAATTAAATAATTGTATTAACATTATCAGTTTTTCATTTATCGCATACTAAATATCCAATCAATTTTTCAGGTTTTGAAAGAAATTTTGGTAATTTTTAAGTCTCGAAAAGTTATGCGTTCGCACTATATTACTGATATCTTGTTTAGTTGAAGACCTAATCTAATGTAGATATAGCACAAAATATCTATTTATTCAAGTAAATAAATGTGTTGGTTATTAAAACGGTAACAGTTAAAGAATAGAATCTTAGCCGAGATTAGTAATAGGAGAGCATTCAACAAAACTGAAAATGTTTCAAGTAAATCACAAAGCTGTTACAGTTAAAAGTTACCTTAGAAGTGGTATAACATTAGAAGTAGTAGCTATAAAACTAGCATACATACACAAACATTACAAGTTGCCATGAAATGCTAATATTTAAAAAAAATAACTTGCCTGACCGTTTTCTTAAACGAATCCAAAAATTTATTAAGAAGATTGATCTTGTTATTCAGCAGTACCAGATACTGAATACATCCCAACCTTCCTAATTGAACGCCGTGGTAATGTATAATTATTATGAAAGCCTCCCTCATCCCTGAACGATGCTAATTATGAGAAAGCAGTGGAACAGTAAGTGCGTTGAGTGTCTAAATTAGTGTGTATTACATATTTACAAATGTACATCTTTTAATTAGTCGTTAGTTACAAAGTTCCAAGAGTTTGTTTAAATCAACATTACAATTCTAGTTATACATATATAAGTATATGTGGTGAAGTGATACTCAAGTCCCAAAGGCGGAATCTTATTCGATTAGGATAAACGTCTCATGACTTATTTTGGGTGACAAGTGAGGAATCAAATAATGGTCTGAATGTCACATGCCACATGTCTGTTGCTTATTGGATTCAAGGCTTCTCAGTGCATGGAAAAAAGGCTGTTTGCTATTCCTATGCTTTAAGAGAAATACATTATTCTTCTGTAGTCAAATAAATAAAATTTAAACCGTAGGAATACTATTCAGATATTTTTGCTAGTTCTAGTGCTAAAAGGAACATGTTCATATCAGTTTTTTCAAGCGTTTCAAATGTACCAATATTCATTCCCTATTACTGAGTGTAAACTTTTTTCCTCCTTACAAATTTGTGTCAATAATAAGTTATTAAGTCTAGACCAACATATACGAGGGAGCGTTTTTATATTCGCGGAATGAGCTGGTTGTAAGGGGGTGATTAGGCGCATTGGGGCGTGGCCTGTGCAGCGACTCTTTTGTAGTCTTTGAGCTATCGTCAACCAAGTAACATAATCAGGAGTGAAAAGTAAAATATGGAAAAAATCGAATATCGTGCCGTTATAAAGTTCCTTACCAGGCAAGGAAAATCAGTCGCGACCATAATGAATGAGATGTCATTGGTTTACGGCGACTCTTGTCCAGGAAAAACCATGGTGTACAAGTGGCATAGTTTATTTAAACAAAGGAAGGGAATCCCTTGAAGACGACCCGAGGCCGGGCAGGAGCATTGAGGTGACCACGCCAGCACTTATCCAAAAAGTTGAAAAAATTGTACTCGAAGATGCTCGACTAAAGAAGAAACAACTCGCAGAAATGGTTGGAGTATCCGATACAACAATTTTTAAAATCTACACGATCATCTCGGCATGTCTAAGGTCAGCGCAAGATGGGTGCCGAGAATGCTCACGCCGCCGCAAAAACAACAGCCCGTAGAGTGTTCGCGTGCATTTTTGGACCTCTGTAATGAAGACAAGGATGGTGTATTGAGTCGAATTGTTACTGGAGATGAAACTTGGGTTCATCATTATGAACCTGAGTCTAAACAAGACACCATACAGTGGCATAAAAAGGGCACACCACCTCCCAAGAA
>CM043017.1:106609673-106773902 GCA_023690525.1 Holotrichia oblita
GATCGTATGCTATAGGTAATTGCCTTTTTTAAATTTTTTACAAACTGATACTAGAGCTTTAATAATTACCATAAATTCATCTATAGTTACGCATGAAGTTTAAAATATTGTTTATTTATTATTTTCGGGTTAATAATAGAGTCCGCTCTAGTTAACAGTTATTTTACTTTCGTTTTTTTTTCATAGTATAGGTATGTACTGCTTATTTTCTATTTATGCCTTGGTATTTACAGGTAGTCGCGTTAGCTGAGGTGAATAAGTTGAACCGTACTCGTTGTATTGAAGACTATTTTAAAGATAATATTGAGAGACGTAAAAGTTATACAATTATCGAAGTAAGCCTTTAGATAAAGCGAACATCTTTCAAACGATTATAGGTAAGACTTAATTTTTGTGCATTATTCTTGAGATATTTATCTAAAAAATTATTGTGGATAGTCATGATTATTATATTGTATTTTTTGAAGTTCCTCCTAATTAAGAAATAATCAACTAAAATAACTTATTTTTTATTACATATTTAGCCAAGACAATTTTCTATTTAATTAAAATTTTATATTAAACCTAATATTTAGATGCTGTCTCAAAATTTGTCTGCGATATTTTAATGAAAAGGGTTAGTTATGAGACGAAGTCAAAGAATAACTATAGTCAAAATTATTAAATCAAAAATCAGAAAATTTTCAAAAAGTGATACGTAATCACACTGTATACATAGCAAACCCCACAACTTCATTTCAAGATCTGTAATGGAATGAAATATACATAGTGTCCAAAGTAAAATGTTCACGAGCTATGAAGTTGATTACTTAACAAGTTAGTAATACTTTACTCTGAATGATAGAAAAACAGAAAAAAAGCATTCATATTGTCTTCTTTAATGGAATACTGTATATTTTTAGATATTTTTAAAGAAACCAATATTTTGAACAAAATCTTTATTACTTACTACTGTGAAATTAAAAATAGGCAAATAAAAAGTACTTTCTGAGAATTGTGGAAATGTGCAAGTAGGCAATGATCAAATATTGTAGAATAAATAATCACATACAGGTTTTCCTAGTTACTTGCCAAATGAATCATTCTTTGTGATTATTGATTCATCCTTAATAATTATTGCTGTGCGAGTGCCATTTATTTACTCTTCTCGAAAAATGTAATATGTTGCAAGTATATCTAATTTATAGAAAAAATTAGATATACTTCGCCATTGTTAATTTAACCAACTTCATAGCTTTAATAATAAGTTTGCAATGCACCTTACCATAACTGTGGACATGGTGTACTCGTATAGTTCTAATACCTTATGTAAACTAAAGATAGATACATACATATGTTAATATTTTTTCATTTGTTCACAGTTGCTGTGCGCCAACGGTTTGATATTGCAATGGATTACGACATTTATAAAACTATTGCTCCATGGCTAGCTACTGCACATGATCGATATGAAGGTAAAACTGAGTGTAATTTGGAAAAGGCTATTGTTGGTCCTACATCTTTGACTACTGCTGCTGATAAAATATTAATTATTATTATTATATTATATTATTTAATATTTTTAGTTCAATAAAATATTTCAGTTATTATATACCATAACATGTAAAGAGATAATAAATTTTGTTCTGTAATAAGATATATCACATATGACGTAATGTGCTGTATGTTTGCTAATCTTGAATTTTAGTTTCACTAATAAATAAAATATCGTAATTACTTTCTTTATTTATTGTATGTGCAGATGGTGTTATATGGGTATATGATTCGATGTTAACTATTGTTAACAACATAAACATAAAAAACATACAATTTGTAGTAAGTTTTCCTTATATATTGTCACATGAAATAAAACATCTACGATAGACATACACTACCGTTCAAAAGTATTTGGGACCCATAGATATAGGAGAAAAATTACAAGCACATGTGAAAAAGTGAACATATATTTATTACTTACATTACATATGTGATAGTAGAATTACACATTATATTTAAACTGTGGATTCGTTTATGTGACCTCCTTTGCTTTTTATGACGGCAGCACACAATCGCGGCATCCTTGCAATTAATTTAGCTAAGGTGTCTGACGGTATCTGAGACCATGCTTCCTGGAGCTTCTTCCACATATCAGCCTGTGATGTCGGTGGTGATTTTCGGACCTCCCGATCAAGCTCCTCCCACAACAGCTCGATGGGGTTAAGATCGGGGCTTTGAGGAGGCCATTCCATAACTTTGATGGATCCTCTGCTTCTAAATGACGCAAATAGTCCTTGCACAGTTTAGATGAGTGCTTTGGGTCATTATCTTGTTGGAATACAAAATTCCGACCCAAAAGCCTCAATCCTGAAGGAATAGCATTGTTCTCTAAAATATTTCGATACTGTTCTTTCTTTAATATACCCTCGATTTTTACAATATCACCCACGACCGTACCACCAAAACAACCCCAGATCATCACAGAACCACCACCATGTTTAACCGTAGGAACAATACATTGTTCTAATGCACATTCACCTGCAGATCTTCGAACGAAAACACGTCTCCTTGAACCGAAAATCTCGAACTTTGATCAGTCCACAATACATTATTCCACTATTCAAGAGTCCAATGTTGGTGTTCACGAGCCCAGTTTAAGCGTTTCCGTTTATTCTGCCTGCGCAATAACGGTTTTTCATTGCTACTCGTCCGTACAAACCTGCTTAGTACAAGCGACGTTTGACTGTAGTCACCCTTACTGACTTTCGGCGGCCTGCATTGATTTCAGTAGCGATTTCTGGGGCTGTTTTCCGTCTATTTCTTTTGGAAGTTATTACTATTGCACGATCTTCAGCAGAAGTTGTCACTCTGGGTCTTCCACTTCGCGATTTATTCAAAAAACTGCCACTTTCGCGATATTTCTTCACGATATAGGCTACAGTGGTATTACCTAATTTTAATTGTTTGGCAATTTGGCGGTTGCTTTTGCCACCGTGATGATGGGCAATTATAAGAGCACGCGTTTCTACGCTTAACTCTTTCGTTTCGGCATGTTTAACAGTTTTAACAGCAGCGGTCGCACACGAATATCACACAAGGAATACAAAAACGTAACTGAATGAAACTTCAATAACCTACTCTGAAATTAGTCCGAGATAAATACAATTTTATTACCAAAAGTATTCCTAACAGACAAAAGATTCGAAGAACTTCGAGAAATTTTTATTGCGCTAATGCCCAGGTAGCGGCATTTGTCTATTTTGGTTTATTATATATAAATTAATGTAAATTTATTGCTTTTCCTGTAATTATTCAATTTTGCCAGAATGAGTTTCCTAGAAGCTATTTTGTATAAATAGTTTTATAAAATATGGGTGCCCAAATACTTTTGAACGGTACTGTATGTCCTAATTACAGACAGATCATATCGAGATATACTATGTTACACAATTATGAGCATGCTTGTCTTGAACGCTGAATATTTCAACATAAGCGTAGATTTTATAACAGTTTTCAAATCATTACTTGTATATGTTCTTAACTATTATCAACATCTTGCATACATAGATATGTAAAATTCAAACAGAAGTTTTCTATTAGGTACATTATTTATGATCTAATTGTAATTTGGTAGTTTATATCTCAAATCAAGTTTATTTCACATGAAAATATATTATATACAGATAATTAACTCGAATTTTGAGTTGGTATAATATCGCTGTACCTATGTGCCATCATATATGTTTTGCATCTTGTATGTCTTATCGTATAGATATCACATACAAGATTAATACCCAATATCACTTCCCGTAGTTACTGCTATGTATCCTCTCGATACCGTCTCCAACGTCAGCTGCCGACGTATCACCAACAGAACGGGTAGGTATTGAAAGTTTATCCTACGCCAATGTCGTCTAAAGAGATAAAACCAACGTTGTAAAATGTTCACACTTTCACATACTGCCAACATTCTTGCCCAACGCGTGCCCAATACAACTCGGACAGTCAGCCAACGTTACACCAACGTTGTGTGCCACCTGGGTTGTGTGCATTTTTTCGTATTGCAGAGATAAAAATTAAATACACTCAGTGAGGTAAATCTGCAACGAAATACATATGTCAATTCATTCTGAGAAAGTTTTATTTGTCGATTTTTTGTCGACATTCTCGGAACGCACGTTTGAAACTTACTTATAGTGTGCAAACAGATAGCGCGGATAAAATTGTTTATTTGTCGATATACAAAACACAGATTTTATTCATGTAGTACAGACTTAATATAAGTCTTGCATTAAGTCTGTATTTCTTTGCATGTACAGTTTGTACATAAAGTAATGTCTTTCCCTTTGAAGCGTTTATCAAACTTTCTTCCGCTCATGCCCGTTTGGTCGTTTTCGTGAATGCCGCTTGAGATGTATGTACATATATGTATGTAGTTGTATATTAAGAATATCTCGACCGGCCGCAAACAATAACAACTATATTGCTCATGTTGCCGTAACAAGGGATAATTCGATAATTAAAATAAAGTGTGAATACTATTACACCCCATATGTGTGCTATTTTTCACTCATATATTTATTATTCGGGCGCATACATTATATCTAATGTAATATGCGTACAATAAATTCCCATATCTCGTGGAGTCCTGATTATATTCTGCAAGAATAAACAAAAATTAATACATTCCTGATAATTTCTCATTTGTGTATAGCCATGAAATACCATGTCATGTTTATCTTATATTTTATGTAAATAAGTGTAGTCTTTTTTAAAATATTACTGCTTTAGATATATTTTATAGTATGAAACAATTATTACTACTATTATTATTATTACTATATTACTAATAACTTCATTCCGAAATTTACCAGCTTTGACACTCTACTTCAATCGCGCTGTGCCAAAGTTTGTACACAAATACTAATAAAGTAAATAAGAAGGATTTTATAAAGAAAACAATAAAAAACACTTCTTGTAAACATTATAATTAACATGTTTAGCATTTGAAATTAACAGCAACTAATAGATAACAGACAGGGTACGAATAAGTACACTCACCTTAAAGAAATTGTAGAACGATTTTACATAGCAGTAATATACTGTCTTTGTCAGGTCATCCCCTCTACATTTAATGTGACTGTCGCCCACTGGAAGCAATGGGTAATATCGTATTTTTCGTAATATGTGTATTCAGTCTCTGCTGTGCAAGCGGAGCGGGAGCAATTAACTCATACTTGGTTACTAGGAACTATTTATGTATTCCTATTAAAATCGACACATCGTTATTTCCTAGAAAAGGTAGATGCGATTATTCTTCAAGGCAGTAACAGAAAGTATATTATCTCTATTTGAATAGCAAGGAACTCTATGTGTGTGCGCCCTACTATATAAGATAGCGCGGCGTAAAATACCTACAATACATGTTGGTAATCTAATTAAAACTTTTTTAATAAATTCTTAAATCATAATACACATTTTAAATGTTTTGAAATGAAATGATATATTAGTTATTTACATACTTTTGACATATAGCGAGGCGTAGGCAAAGTTGTTTTGGATAGATAATTCATTATTAGTTGTTTATCTATTTATCTTTAAAATACATCATCTTCAAGATGTATTTTGTTCTCCTTGATATACTTAAAATCGTTAATTATCTTATTGTTAGTGTATTATTTTAACAGTTAAAGGGTTTTGTTTTGAAAAAAAAATTAACGTAAAGTTTTTCAGCACAGCAGAAGACATTACTTAAAACGTACGCGCAATGTTTAGTTAAAAGAAAATATAATGCTATACAATTTTTGAAGAAGTTGTAATAGTAATAGTCATTAAGATATCATTCAATGGTCTTCATTAATTTTACTGTAGTAGGTAAAAAAAGTTTACTTTGCAGATTTTAAGGTGTCTATTTTTGCTGTGTATTAATACAATCAAATACAGCAACAATTTTAAATGCGTTTATCTCTCGATAAGATAATGCATTTTTTTCCCCGGACGTAGTCAGCCCGCAGACTGACAAGTGGTCCTGTGAACCGCCCCCTAGGAGATTTTAGTCACCCCGGAATCGTCTTAATGACATGCGTAAGGGTGATTGGGCTGTCTTTTCTTCGTCTTGTATTGCTCTAGTTCTCCTATATTAGAAAAAAAAATATATACCTATAGAGTTCAGATAATAAATAAAAATATATTACAATATATTTCTACTTATTATCTGAACTGAATATATAATAAATAACAATGGTTATTTCTAATGAAATAATAAGTAAATAAATAAAAATAAAGTAGTATTCTTAAAAAAAGTAACAATTTGTAAAATAATAATAAAAGTATTATGTATATATCACAAATAACAGATATTCAAAAATAATTAGTATAATAATAATAAAAATAAAGTTGCTTTCTCAAAAATAAAATAACAAAAAATAAAGTCGCATTCCCAAAATAAAATAAAAAAAAACTATGTAATAAATAAAAAGTAATAAATATTTTAAAATAATTGAATAAAAATTAGATGCCATCAATAATTAGTCAGCAACAACGAGGATAAAACCTCCATTTCGTAATTTTTAATTTTGGCAAAAATGTCAAACAGTTTTTTAAAGTTATCATTCTTCATTGGTAGCCCACAGCTTCTGGTAAATTCATTAATTTTCAGTTTAATCATCCGATCAACCAAAAATATATCACAGTTAATTTAATTCAAGCTCTGTAATTGTTATTTATCTTTGTAGCATGCTCATGATAAAGTTATTAAAAAATAACGAAATATTGAGCTTATGAGTAAATCAGTTTTAATTCTGCTACAGACCGACACCCTAATATCATCTTATAACTTATTATATTAAATATACGTATATAATATTTTTAAATAAAAAAAATATGACTGTATCTAAAACACAATCATAAACTGTAACAAAATTTTAACATTTACATACAGTTATAACATTTTTATTAATATGATTTATTAATGAAAAAAAATATATTGCAAGAATTATGATGGTTAGCCAATATAAAATTCAGCAGTACAGTATATTCTATCATGAATTTAATAAAGCACTATATCAGATTTTAAAAAATAATATCGAAGAAAAATAATTATTTATATAAAATCATTAGTAAAACATTTGACAATAACGATAAACGTTAATAAAACTCTGCGGTAAGCACATTATTTGAAGTATGAGGGAATTAGAACATTGTTGGATGAGGTATATGAATCGGGGGTTAGTATAATCGTTTGTTCTTTTGATGTAAAACTTCCAGAAATTCTCTTTCAAGTCTAATATGTCAATAGACTATAGATCCAACAATACGTCCATTATTTATGTATGTTTAATTATATTTTACGGCGAACGGCTAATGACAAATTCCAAAGAACAGTATCTAGTCGGCAAAATTTTATGTGAAAATGTATGCCAATGCAAAGAAAACCTATGCAGAAATTATGGGATTATCTAAGATGCCTAATTATGGCAAGTATTTCTTAATTAGCAATCGTTTAAGTTGTTCACCCCCAAATAAATCTTCAAATGCGTAACCTATAAATCCGATGCAAGTTATATTTGCAAATTCAGTTTGCATTATTATTCGTAAACATGCCAGGTGATTTCAGTAGTGTCGAAACAAGATCCAAAATTGTGACGCTTTGGGAACGTGGTTTGTCCTATAGCGAAGTTGCTTGAGAAGTTGGACATTCGGTAAGTACAAAATTTTTATATATAACACATTGCTCCTTCTGTAAAATAATATATTTTTTCTTTGTCGTAATAATATGTTTGATACTACAGATTCTACTAAACTATTTTTATTATATGAATTCCATTTATAAACCTATATAGTTATATTTAGTGCCTCCGTTTTTACGATCCGTACCATCTCGCATATATACATATTCTAAAACTTATTTCTTTCGCAACTTTTTCAGAACTCTATATATATATTTTTTTCTAATATAGGAGAACTAGAGCAATACAAGACGAAGAAAAGACAGCCCAATCACCCTTACGCATGTCATTAAGACGATTCCGGGGTGACTAAAATCTCCTAGGGGGCGGTTCACAGGACCACTTGTCAGTCTGCGGGCTGACTACGTCCGGGGAAAAAAATGCATTATCTTATCGAGAGATAAACGCATTTAAAATTGTTGCTGTATTTGATTGTATTAATACACAGCAAAAATAGACACCTTAAAATCTGCAAAGTAAACTTTTTTACCTACTACAGTAAAATTAATGAAGACCATTGAATGATATCTTAATGACTATTACTATTACAACTTCTTCAAAAATTGTATAGCATTATATTTTCTTTTAACTAAACATTGCGCGTACGTTTTAAGTAATGTCTTCTGCTGTGCTGAAAAACTTTACGTTAATTTTTTTCAAAACAAAACCCTTTAACTGTTAAAATAATACACTAACAATAAGATAATTAACGATTTTAAGTATATCAAGGAGAACAAAATACATCTTGAAGATGATGTATTTTAAAGATAAATAGATAAACAACTAATAATGAATTATCTATCCAAAACAACTTTGCCTACGCCTCGCTATATGTCAAAAGTATGTAAATAACTAATATATCATTTCATTTCAAAACATTTAAAATGTGTATTATGATTTAAGAATTTATTAAAAAAGTTTTAATTAGATTACCAACATGTATTGTAGGTATTTTACGCCGCGCTATCTTATATAGTAGGGCGCACACACATAGAGTTCCTTGCTATTCAAATAGAGATAATATACTTTCTGTTACTGCCTTGAAGAATAATCGCATCTACCTTTTCTAGGAAATAACGATGTGTCGATTTTAATAGGAATACATAAATAGTTCCTAGTAACCAAGTATGAGTTAATTGCTCCCGCTCCGCTTGCACAGCAGAGACTGAATACACATATTACGAAAAATACGATATTACCCATTGCTTCCAGTGGGCGACAGTCACATTAAATGTAGAGGGGATGACCTGACAAAGACAGTATATTACTGCTATGTAAAATCGTTCTACAACTTCTTTAAGGTGAGTGTACATCTACTTACACATATGTACATAAGTCTACTGTTTAAGCTATTTCTCTTTTAGTCTTTCGATGCTCCTACATAGATATCATTTTTCCTCTAACTTTTAATAAGGACTCCTGTTGATTTGGTCGTCTAGGCGTTTTGTCCAGTTCTTACGAAACACTTATAATTGTAACACTAAAGGTAACCACAAATGGGAGATACCTCTGATCTTTCTCTCCGGAGATTGAGGAGAATAGTAAATTTCGTAACAAATTCCGATTGGTTCTCAGAAGTTTATGTGTCCTTCTGCGCAGAAAGCATTAGCTCAGTGTGGAGATTATTTACAAATTCATTGTAATTCTTACAAGTTATTTATTTTGAAGTCTTAGAATTATATTCAAATATGGTTGTAACGGGACGCGACATTTCCATTTAATTTATTTTATTAGACATATTGACGTAGTAAGGAAAACAAGTACTTATTATATATATATTAGAAATGATATTTTATTTTAATTAATGCAATGCATCTAACTGTATACAGATTCAACGAATAGAACTTTAGGATGCTAACGATACTATCGTTGCCAAACCGATTATGCGTGGGGATGCGGCGGTGAACATAACTCGAACGTATCAGTTCACTCAGAGATTCGAAGCGTCGATTGATTATTTATTAGAATATTTAAAAATTTTTAATATATTTTCTCTTTCTCCCTTTTATATATATATATTTTTTAGAATCTATTTTTAGTTATAAATTTTATAGAATCGATATATTTTATTTGATTTTTAGAATTTTAATTTTGGTTTGATTCGTTATCAGAATTCGTTTTGTGAAAAATTCATAGCTATAGGTATATCAATATTACTAGAACATGCAACATGATTAAGTAGTTTCCAAATAATGTTATTTGGATTACGAACTATTTGGTTCAACAGCGTCAGCAACAAACGATTTTTATTACTAGCCGTCTGTTACTACACTGATACCTAGCGAGCGCGTGACCGGCAACAATGCAAGTGGCGTTCTATCACCGCACTTGTCTGTCTAATATCCACACATATGTACATACGTTCTATTCACTCGCACTCATTGAATCACTACCTATTCCTAGTTATTTGGACGTTCATTCGGTATATTCCATGACTGTATATAATTTCCCTATGTTAAACGCTCATGTATTCTTAATAGTTAAAAAATGTAACGGTTTTAACCGACATCGACAACGAGCAAACA
The DNA here is from genome assembly GCA_023690525.1 of Holotrichia oblita. Taxonomy (NCBI): domain Eukaryota; kingdom Metazoa; phylum Arthropoda; class Insecta; order Coleoptera; family Scarabaeidae; genus Holotrichia; species Holotrichia oblita. Next base: position 106,619,902 of record CM043017.1, read on the forward strand.
GGTGACTTATGATGAGAACTGTACCGCGTAGGAATTCGACTCGACTTCCCGATAGAACACTTCTCCTTCGAACGCCAGAGTCTAGTTCGCTCCGCAATTAATGTAAAATAGTTTGTTAATTTAGGGCCAGTTAGTGTTCTTGTGTTTATTATATTTGTTTAAATAATCAGTATAACGTACGACCGTGATTACTGGGAAGGTCCAGTACGTAGCTAATATATGTAAAAATACTGGAAAAGAACAAACAACAAGAAAGGACACGCCCTAAGCCCCAAGACAAAGCATGAAGAAAGAAGCGGACATTCGGCGGGAAGCGTCAACGAGCGTACGCGAAGAGAGAAGTTTTAAAGGTATTTGGCCATAAAACTATTATATGCTATAGATTCGAGCTCGTAAAAGAAAGAGATGTATTAATCATTGTCTTATGTAAATTTTACCGTTGTTGTTCTTTTAATCTATATGTATATAGATATATATTTAGCTCGGTTAGATTTTTTGTCATTTAATCGCGTAGTTGTTTCATTTTAAAGAAGGTACACCAGCGCGATTTAATGGTTGGACACTAGCTGTGACCGTTCCGTGGCACGAAAGTTGCCGAAGCGACTGCGTTTCTTTACCCCTTAAAATTTCTAACCATTTTACTACGATCTGTCGATATAGGTGTGTAGGACAGGAGTAGACAACGGTAGCGCTAGATACGTAAATTATCACCTATTATTACGCTTAAATATCCGAAGATAAGTTTCTACACATATGCAACGGTTATTATGCTATTACTATTGTGCTATTATTATTAATGTTTATGTATGAACTTAAAGTAATAATAGAAATTTATATTGATGTTTAAAACAAATACAAATAAGATTTTGGAATATATTTTTATATGAAATATATATATATACGGCGAAAGTTCTTACTTGAAAGATTCAAGTAAGAACTTGTTATTGTTGTTTGAATTGTATCTAATTTTTTAGGGGCTTTCCATTACAACTTTATTGGCTATTTTTAAATTGTACTGAACTAAGATTTGGTAATTTTTTTCTGAAGGATGTATCGCATAATAACGGGCTACTCATATTTGAGATTATACAAACCCATTGATAATTTCATCAGTGGCTATGCAAAGTTTTCAACTTGATCTATTATATTATTTTATAGATGTTGGTTAATCCAAAGGATAATTAAAAGAACTTCTTAGTTAAATATATTTTTATTTGCGGAATAATAAAGATTTAATTAAATTTGATCAGTCTATCGGATAATTTTCTGTTTAAAACGAAATAAAAATAGAAAAATTAATAGTAGAAATAATAATAAATAATAAGTAGAAAAGTAAAAAACAACGCTAGTTACATAACTACAATAATAAATAAAGAAGTAATAAATAAAAAATAACACTAGTTACATAACTACAACAATAAATAAATAAAGAAATAAATTATAAATAGAAAAATAAAAATAACGCTAGTTATATAACTACAACAATAATAAATAAAAAAATAAATTATAAATAGAAAAATAAAAATAACGCTAGTTATATAACTACAACAATAATAAATAAAGAAATAAATTATAAATAGAAAAATAAAAATAACGCTAGTTATACAACAACAAAACTTCTTCTCATTCTATTTTAGCTAATAATGGGTCCAATAGCCGTTCCGGTGAATAACTTCTTCCAGTCGTCCACGCATGGATGCCACAAGATTAGCACAGGTTTGCCTGCCTCTAAAACTATCCCATATTTCGGTGACATGGTTGTGGAGATTTTCTCGATTCCGCGGTACTGGCACGTCACGTTGATCCCACATATTGCCCATAGCCGACCATAAATTTTCTATTGGGTTTAGATCTGGGGATTTGGCTGGCCAAGGAATTAATTCAATTTCGGGATGATCCTCGAACCAGTCTCTTACTACTCTTGCGGTATGTACCGCGGAATTGTCTTGCACAAACGTAATTGGTTGAGGTGCGGGATATATCAGTCTCACACTGGGAAGCAGAACGTCCTCTAAAATGCTAATGTACTGCATTGCATCCATGCGTGGTTCGATACGACATAGTTCTCCAGGCCCGGCGCTCGACATCCAGCCCCAGTATGCGAGACTTATACGGCTACTCTTCCGGATCCTGACAACATTTCGTTCTTCCAGTCTAGTGTTATTAGGACGCCATACTAGTTTGCGGGAATCTTGAGAAGTAGAAAATACCTTCTCATCGGAAAAAATAACTGTATTCCAGTTGCGGTTTAAATGCGTATTAGCAAATTCCAATCGACGCTCAGTATGGCGTCCTAAAAATTCTACCTTTTTTGCAGGACGTCGACAATGAATATTACTCTTGTGAAGAAACTTTCTTATGGTGCTGGGATGGCAGTTCAAGCGTAATTCTTCTTTAATTTTAACAGCACTCGTGATTGGATTTTGCTGGACATAATCCAAAACTCTATTGGCATCTTCCACACTAAGTTTGGATGGCTGTCCCGGTCTTGGCTTGTCCCTTAGTGCTACATCTTCATTTTCGGTTCGCCACCGATTGACCCAAAAATTGACGACCGACTTCTATAAATAAGAGAGAGACGAACTGAATATTAATTGCTTACGTTGTAATGCAACAAAAGGAAAAAGTTATAAACATACAGTTTTATAGTTACACTGATTATTTTGTTAGTCAAATTGGCGTTGTATGCTAAATAAGTATTTGTTGTTTAATTTAGTAACTTAGTATAACCAGCGCCAAAACTCTTGATTGTTAAAGCTTTCAGACTAAATATTGTTTGTCCGCTTTTACAAAATTAAAGCAAAATAGAATAAAATACTATCTCTCAAATAATTCATTTAAAACAATAAAATAAAGATATTACTTACCGACAAACCAACTTCAGCAGCAACTTGCCTGTAGGACAAACCACGCTCCCAAAGAGTTACTATTTTTGCTCGCGTTTCTATGCTTGTTTTGGGCATCTTCACAGCGATTGAATCAATACTAAAGATTCAAACTCAAGACAAAAGGCTTTTATATCGACAAATATGTAGAAAAATGCGATAACTATATTACTTTTTCCCCACTTTCGGCTTAATGAAATAGTAACGTAATTATTAGAAGATACTTACTTAGTGCTTATAATGGGTTTAATCCATCAGGTAATTAAATTCTATGTTTGTCATTAGAATATAGTAATACTTTGTAATTAACAATTTTTAGAAAATTATGACTATTAGCGTACTGGGTTTACATATGCCATTTTGGAGTAATGCTTCAAAAACATTGTAGATCATTAAGATAATGGTAGATTACTAAACATGTCTAGCGCACAATAAATTATATTTGTCTAATCTCTACTTTATTATTATACTATCTAGTGGATTAATAACTTAGGTTAAAATATTCACCTATGAGATTGTTGTGCTTCAAAAGAAATTTAATTACTAATATCTACATTTAACAGCTTATCCTATAGTTCTTCTTAGAATGAATTACATGTTTAACCAGCGATTTTACTTTTAAACTAACATAGTATCTAAATTGTTAAGTAATATGACGAGAATAAACGTCACATACAGAAAGAAATATGTAGTCTGTATTTTTCATTTATGAAATTATTGCAAGAAACTTTTCAATAAATATTTTCTAATTAAATATGTTATTACAACAAAAGAAAACAACAAGAGCTATGGCAGTTTACACTAATAATGAAGATCAAAAAAGTAACAGGGCTGCTCACCAACGATAAAGACAATTTAACTCTTTTTGATATTACAAATATTTCAATTTATTTTCAGGACTATTTCGGGGTTACAGTTATGTTATGATTGGTAACTACCACATACTAAACATGAGCTAAAATGCAATTCCCGACTTAGTTTCAACATGTATTATTGAATGTTAATTCGATGAAGCAGTCTCAGTTAATAACTCGATTACGTCTTTGATGAAGATTAAAAACATAGTGCAATATTTGTAATATAAAAAAGTATCTCTTAGCCTTGGTCATTTGCATGCTTTTGAGCCTTCGGTATACGTTATTTAAGTTCCAACTCGGTATATAATTTAATTTTCACGATTGTTTCAATCTCATTACAATAAAAATTGTCTGTTTCAACTACCACCAATAACGCATAATGGAACCTTGAGCGAACTACTGGAATATTCATAATCGACATTATCAAGACTTTTTATTTTAAAATGTCGGATTTTGAATAGTTTTGTAGTGGTGTTTCAATATATATATACATATATATATATATATATATATATTTTATATGCATACATATAAACTTATGTTAAATAATTATTGTAATGTGATAAACCACAGAATCTTCTATGGACAGAAATTTCTGTTGTGATAAACAATAATGTTGCAAGTTACTAAAATTGCACAATACTATGCCATACATTCTTGTGTTTTCCTTGCCGCAAAATAATGTGTATTTAACTCGATGTTAGTTACCCTTGGACAATAATAATAAGATGTATTATACGTAAAATAAAACGGTAGAATAAATTAAGAAAATTTCTAATTATGTATAAGTACTAATTACTGAAATTATATATAAATGTAAATATTCTCAATTTCGTTACTTTGTAAAGATAAAGTATGAAAGCTGATCATATGATCGCAATGAAATTTCAATTTTAATGCCGTAGAAAAATCTGGAAATATCGAAATAACCACATACAGAGGAGTAACCGTGTATGCATTACATTACACTATAGTTATATTTGTATACTAAATCATACAAATATGCAGCAACTACTGCCATTGCCGACAGCGAGACCTCGACTGTGGATACGACCTTGAATGAGGGGTTATTGCAGGTATGGTATTATCGGTATATCTCGTGGTATAAGAATGGGACAGCACTGTCCAACGATTAAATCGCGCTGGTGTACATTTAATATTAAGATTTCGTTCAATATGTTTTAATACTGTATATACAATATTCATGCGTTTCATTTAATATAGGAGTATTTGTTATTTATTTACTTGAGGCATTTTCATTCATTTAGGTGCATATTTGTCTAAATGTTTTGTGTGATTATTTATTGTTAAAATATTATAAATCCTCCATTTACCGCACGTACTGGGAACGTATAAAGAAAGGAAGTATATGTTTTCTTTATTACGTTAGAGCGATTGCGACCGACATTTTGCTAGTCAGGGGAATTAATTTCTTTATCGTCGGTCGTCGAAAAATTGTTGAAGATATTGCGTATTTATTGGTAATAAATGAGCATATATCGAGCTATCGACACCGTGTAACACAATATGTGCTGTCACTACATAGTAAGATATGGAAACAGATGATATTGACTTGACTGCAATTTCATACATTATCCATTTTAGCGTCTTTTGTTACATGACGTCGTACAGAGCAACACCACTTAAACAAACAAAATCCATTAAAACAACCTTTTAGCATATACTGAGTTTATATACATAGGAATACACATGTAGGGTAAGTCATTACTGCGGCGGAAGATAGTGCCATAACAAATAGCAACTTTCTAAACCGACCTTTTTTACAATGTAAGGTGCTAACAGATGCACATTGTAAAATTATTTACATGTATATATATATATACACATGATTTATAAGTTCTTATTCGATCATAGTTGTAGTTTTTCTAATGGAGCATGACCAAGATATGCTAGGTCTAACATATATATAGTTGACTAGTTGTTGCAATTTCTTTGAAAATGGTGTTTTTAAGAATTAACTTTTCTAGAATAGTACTATGGTAACAGTCACAAACTTTGATGATAATACTGAAGATATAATAAACAAGACGAAGCATGTTTCATTTATTTATTTATTTTATGCACACAAGAACAAAAACGGCACTAGTCCAAATATATTGTTCATCAGTTACAAAGAAGCATGATGTTACAAGTTAGCCACACATGCGTATTGAAAAGCTTAAACTAATAATTTAAAAAAAGAACTACAAGATGAAACTAGTTATCAAATTAATAAATAACACCCACTCCTCTAGAAAGATATCCATTTAGTTTAGCCAGCTGATAACAATTTTTAATGTAGTTGCGGAACGATCTAAACAAGTCACCATCCTCTCCAATCTCTCATACTGTTCAGGCAAGCTAGCGTTTTTAACAATACAAAACTAGTGCTTGTAGAAATAGAATTGAAATTGGTCGGTAATTCGGCACTTGTGTCATCACCGGATTTAAAGATAAGACCTAGGGGCCTGATTTTCCATTGCACGGGAAAAATTGCAATTGATTTATTTCGTATACTGTATGTATATAATTTTAAAAGCCTTGTAAGAGCTCTATGAGATACTAAGCGGAAAACTATTCGGGCGCAATAGGTCTAAAATCGAACATCGATCTGTTTACTTCAATATTGCAGCGAAGAATGAAAATTTCAATATTATTCCAAAGCTAACAATCACCTATAAAGGCGAAATTTCCTCCGTTTTAAATTAAAAGCATATATACACAAGTTCTTTGAGCAACTTCTATGCAAAAGCTCGCCGCTTCCTCAATTATATCGAACCCTACTTGAGCATCTAGTTGAATTTCTTCGTTAAAGCTTAATGTGACAGATAGTAATGTACACAATTTATTATATTAAAAACATTATGTATTGTAACGCTTACAAATCGCATCAGTCGTAGCGAATCACGAAATAAAAATAAATTCGTCGTCTTTGTAGGGAGAGAAAGAACCCTAAGCTCCTTCTAGGAGAGTAAAGTTAAATTGAAGTTCTAAATGAGGTTTTCGGAAACGGTCTGGGTTGAGGTTGTCGGTCAATTAAAAATCCTCGACTGATTTTTCTCCTTTTCCATCCGATTTTATGAGATTTTGCCAGTCAACAGGCTGGAATTATGTAATTAAAACGAATCGCACTTGCTAGAGTAGAAGAAGTGTCGTTATAGAGATCTCTCTTGAAGAACCATATTTCAAGGAAAGTTCTTTCGACCAGTAAGGGTACCCTATTAAGCCCTACTGTTAGAAAGTATGGAAGTTGTTAAACGTAGATTATATTTTCATTTCTTTTGGCATCATTTAAGTGAAGAGAAATGTTATTGAATTAGTGTCAGTAAAAAGTTTGGTTAATTTGTGTGTCAATTCAATGTGTTTCATGCGTTCATGTTATCAAACTAAAATGAACTATTTCAACTAATTTCAACATACTAATTGACTAGACAGAAAGTAATTGAATATAAATGCTATTTTAGTAAATGCAGTAAATAATAATTTCCTGGTATATAAGTTCTAGCAACAACATTTTTCGTTTGTTTTATGCAAAAATATATAAATTTGTCAACTCGATCAAAGTATAAATAATCCGAAAGAGAGAATTATATCCCTAATGATTTGGTGAGGGAAAAAAATCACAGGATGTGTCTTTATTAGCCCACTGAGATCACACTAGACAAAAAACCCTAATTTACGACAGTTTGCAAAACAAAAAAAGAAACAAGTTTATAACGTGATACTAATACGTCTTGGTGTTATAAATTTCATACGGGTCTTCCTCCGGTGGGATTTTGCTAGTGCATCTATCTTCTGACCATTTTCCTTTTCTTACAGCTTTCCAGCTAGCTCGAAATGTACACAATATTTTATCGAGGCGTATCGTAAAGATGATTAATTTGTTTCGCAAATGGATCATTTTTGCTTGAAACAAAGCACTGGATTTAAGATGTTAGTATTTATAATGAAATTGCAACGTTGTGCATTTATAAATTTCCTCCGAGGAAAAGTATGCATCACGTATAATTGTAGTATATTTAGCAGCGTTTCTAGGTTTAGTTATTTATATTATGTTAAAATGTTTTGTACACTTTATTAATTGCAACTGTTGTTTATTCGATTTCGAGATAAATTTATAACTTTTGTATATGGGTAGTATTTTCAAACCTACTGCAATATTCGTTTCTGGAAAATAATGTTGAAACATTATACATTGAATAAAGTTTTTGGCAACAGTAGTATATACCTAATAGTTAATGTATACCTATACATACGTGGAGTTACTTCTTCAGAACCTTTAGTTAGTTATCAAAAAAATTGTCTGGATAATAAAAGTGTATCACTTGGCAATATTTACAATATATTTCATACCTCGTATTTATCATTATGTTCTGTTAAATGATTCCCAGTGTATGTTTTGTGGTTACTTTTTAATAAAAATAAGCTTTTAATTGTTGTTATGTAGCTATAAATATGTAATAAGTCTAACTTTAGAAATCATTCTGTCTATTAGTGTGAAGTGAAGTAGTGGGCTCTGAAGCACTGTATCGTACGGATGCATTTTGGACTGGAAAGCATCGGCGTTCAGGTAACCAAAAAGGAGAGCAATAGTAACTAAAACTAAATAGAATCTATAAAACTAAAGGCAAAGCATGGGCTTTTAACGCAGTTTTTACGGTTTATTAACATTTTCACAAAACTGTTGTTCCACTCCAGTAACAACATGGTAAAGATTGGCTTTAAATTTTACAGCTACTTACAGATTGTTGACATAATCATCAGCTTTTAAAAGAACTAATACTGTGTGAAACAATATACTGATGTGAGGTGTAAGATCTGGTCGCCAATTAATGGTTGCCTAGCCTGTGGAGGATGGTGGGAAATTGTCTCCACATATGACAGTGTTAAATTTTATAATAAATAATTCCATTTCTTTCCTTAATGTTAACTTCTACAGAGTATATAGCTGAGTAACGATCTTTTCTATAGCAGCTGTTAAATCTGAAACTTTAGCTCGAGTTTCAGAATCACGAATCTGGGGAATCGTTATTCGACAAACAATTCTAAAGCAATTCAATAGTTATGTAACGCATTAAATATGAATGGGGGATTTTGTATGCAGTTTTCCAGTTTTCGGTGATATATTGTGGGTGATCTACACATTTTTAAACTAGTGATACAATTTCTCGATTTGCATTGTTGTTATATTGCTTTCTACGACTATAAATATAATATGTGTAATTGTTGTAACTTATAACGCTCGAAAATATTATTTATATGGATACATTCCATATATATGAATAATGCATAATAAAATTTATATTAGTGCGGCGTAGAATTAAACGTGAAAAATAAATTAATACCGGGATAAAATGTTATTATTGCGTTATAAATTTTATTCATGAATGAAATCTGGGATTCAAAAGTTCTAGTAAGCAAAGACGATTGATTTCTATAATATACATAGATGTAAATTATTAAGTCTGTTTTACATTATCATATACACGTTGGACAAACTTTGTTTGAGAATATTTGTAGTAAATAGTAATGAAGTTATAGATAGACTTGATTCTAATTTCGATTGTAAATGATACCAATAACATGTCAAAGTAGACATAGCATCATTAAAATTTATTAGAAACAAGTTGGTAAAACTGTGTACACATGGGCAGTGGAATATTTTTGGTCAAACTGATGAAAAATATGACAGAACTAATTTTGATTGATGCTCGTACTTTCATCAAATTTTATTATTACATTACGTTTTTTTTTTTGACAAAAAATTCTCGAACAAAATATGATAATTTAAAACAGATTTTAGTTATCGTAATGTTCGAAGAGATCAAGTAATAAATATATCGTGGATGCATTGGTTAGTACATAACGGTTTCCTTAAAAACGGTTTATTTAAAAGCGGAATTAGTCTGGAACAGCACCAAGACCTTAAATTAATCGTGTGCGGATGATTGATAATGAATAGGGCGGTATTGTTTACAATGCTAAGTAGTATTTTTTTGATGTTTTCGTATATTTGATTATACAAGGTGGCGCAAAACAAACTCCATTATTTCAGCGTATGAATGGCAGGACTGATAGTATGATGGAAATTTAATATATCTGTGAGTGTAAACGTCATATCGTGCCGTTTCATTCCGCTAACAGCAATGGAACGGTGGTCAAGTGAACAACGTGTTGCAACAGTAAAACAATTTTACGAAACACAATCTATCATACAAACACAGCGACAGTGCATTCATGAATTTGCCAGAACCGGCAGCGTTTTGGACGAAAAACGTGGTAGACCAAGTTAGTGTACGCACCCAAGAAAATGTAGAGAGAGTAAGAGAAGCAGTTCGAGCAGCTCCACGTTTATCGGTACGAAGACAGGCGCTAGAGTTAGGACTTTCACGAAGGAGTACCCAAAGAATTATGCGCAAGTTAAAATTGCATCCATATAAACTACAAATAGTGCAAAAATTACATCCTCAGGCGAGACAAAATAGAGTACCTTTTTGCAATACTATGTTACACATATTAAACGAAACATCCGATTTTATTAATTTCCTAATGATATCCGACGAAGCACATTTTGATTTGTAGGGGTATGTGAACAAACAGAACATGCGCTTTTGGTCAACAGATAATCCACGTGATTTACACGAGCAACCACTGCATTCTCCAAAAAAATAAACCCTGCCGCACATGTACACACTCGCATTGGGCATCACGAGCCGGGTGCGAGAGGCAATTTTTAAAACCTACGGCACAGTACCCACCTGCGCATCTGCTCTCACGGGTCGGTGCAGGTGCGTACATACATGAGCGTCTACTTGCGTGTCGGCTAGGTGACCAAGACACTTAGGGTACGGACGCACTGCAAGCGATTTCCTCAGAGGGTAGCGGGTAGCGGCCCGCTAAGCGGCATCGCTATGTTAACCAACATCGTGTTACAATATTAGAGTGGCCGCACTGAAAAACGTTAAGCTGTTACACGCTAAGCGGCTGTCTAGGCGACTTGCAACCCGCACAGACACGTTGGTTATTTACCAGGCGGCTTCGCGATTTTGAAATTCATTTTCAAATTAAAACGTATAGGATACGCATGTTACGTAGAGAATAGGTATGTGAAAAATGGAATACCAAAGAAGTATCGAAAATTTCCTGCTTACATATATTACTTTTCACTGTATCTAGGAGAAGATCAAATGTTTTAATTGACATCCGTAGGTATTCAAAAAGTTTTTCTTCACACTTCCGGGCATCTCGGTAAACGCGATCAAATTCACCATACAGACATCTGCTCCTGTTAAAGTCATGTATCCAACAGGAACTTAAATTAGGAGGTAGATCTTGCAGCAATAATGATGTATTTTCCAATAACAATAACCTTTTTCTCAATGTTGTGAGTTTTGGCATTTTCACTACAATATAACAGTCTGCGCGTACACCATACTACTGAGAACAATGCGGCCACTCAACACGCCTTCCATCCTAGACAAGCGTGCCGCTACCCGCCAACCTCTAAGCTCACCGCTTGCAGTGCGTCCGTACCCTTATTTCGAGTGGCAGTATCGCGAATGTTTGCAAGATGGAGGAATTAATGGAAGCTGTTCGAAGTAAAACATGTTTATAAGACGTAAAACACCCAGATTATATGAATACAAAATTAAAAGATTCTTTTTGAAACGAATCGCTCAGAACTTTGAATTCTCCATGTCCAATTTCATTTTCCGGAAGCTTTCATTAGGCACAATAATCTATGTAAAAACTCGCTATCATTGTCGGATTCTGAACTTAAATCTATCGCGTCCATCTTGCTTTGTTTCCGCCGACGCATGCTACCTCATGTACGACTCGTGCAGCAAATGCGCATACACGCGTGTCTACTAATTTCAGTGCCACATTGGCGCAGGGTAGTGAACGAGTGCGAGTATGTGCATATGCGGCGGGGCTAAGTGTCTGGCGGACACGCGCGTAGACGCTCATGTACGCACCTGCGCGAAACACATGAGAGCAGATGCGTAGTTGGGTAGTGTGCCGTAGGTTTTAAAAATTGCCTCTCGCACCCGGCTCGTGATGCCCAATGCAAGTGTGTACATGCGCGGCAGGGCGAATAGAGTGTTCGAAAACTTTATAAATCGTTTAAGGCAATGCGCTGCCAACAACGGAAGCCATCTTACATATGTAATATTCAGAACTTAAAACTGCATTACCAGGTCTTGAGAAATGTTTAGTTACTTACTTTCTAACTTGTTCATAAATATAAAATATATTTGTTTAAAATAGTTGTGTTTTGCGCCACCCTGTATAACAAGGTAAAGCTATATTCAAAGATAATATTTACGGATGAATGTGATTATGTTAAACAAGGATGCTTTCGTGAACAACAATTTATTATGAATATGGTAATTGTTTTTCTATTTATACTACTTTCTGCAAGGGACTGGATTTATACCATATGGCCGCGTTTGTCTGCACTATAGCGATATCTGTAGTGTAAGCGAAACACAAGAAGCTGTCCGTGTATTAGAACGATAAAGAAGATGATAGATGTGAATTTTTTGGACAAATGCGAGTGCATCATAGGGGTACACGAACTATTAGCTCTGTTGTAATCCGGCAGAACATTGTGTCTACTTGTTTACCGTTCTAACACACGGACACCTCTGTGTGTTTCGCTTACACTACAGGTATCGCTATAGTGCACACGAACGCGGCCATATGGTATATTGTTATTGTATTTTATGCTCTGAATTTTGAAATTGCATGGGTTATGTGTTCTCCTTGTTTATTTCTGTGTTTATTTTTAGAAAATATTCTAACTAATACAGTTTAGAAAATATTCTAACTAATACAGTTTGAGCCAGGTGCTTAATACTTTTATTCTTCTTTGTTCTTGTTATTATTATAAATTTATTCGCGCAATTAAAATGATAACCGTGTTTTAAAAATATAGCTTGTAAACTTTATACAACGTTCGTTATGGGTTGAGTTTACGACTGTGGTGTTTTATTTGGAGAATCTATAGTGGACCAGAGAGTAGTACGTTTCAATATTAAAATAAAAAACGTATAAACAACATACTACTAATGGGAAAAAATACATGGCTTGCTAACAAAAATATATAGGAATGTTGAAGTTATCGACTATTTTAATTTAAACTGAAAAAGCACACATACTCTTTAGACAATTCAGTATTACTTCAAAAGTAATGCTCCTAAAACATTTCACATTACTGGTAGATCGAAATGGTTTATAAAAGTTACATTAGAATATATTTATTGTTTGCTTTCTTTTTCTGTGCGATTGTATGTTTGACATAAGATTAATGATTAATTACTAATTATTATGAATTATACTACTCTTATCATTAATATGAACATTTTAGTATTTCAAATAATTGCAGTTGTTCGTTATTGTTTCGGAAGATATGGGTTAATGTTAAAGAACTGAGGCTTCAACAGACTAAGAACCTAACAGGTATAAACTTAAAACACTTCACCGTAATAATTAGGGGTTTTGTCACTACAGAATATAAGACAAATCTAATAGATCACTACAATATGCAGGTACATATGCAGACTTTATTACAGCAATAAACTTTTTTATTTGGTAGCGTTGTGGTTTTTATTTTTATTACAATATAGTTCACAAGCGAATTATGTGTCTGACAATAATAATAAATACAATACGAAATTATGTAATTAGATCGATCGTCTTTCCTACTGAATATCAAATTAACTAATTAAACCATTTATCACCCAAGCGAGGCTTCTGAGAATAAGACTGCGGCAACAGAAAAAGTTATTTCTAAGTAGTCATTTCCAATATTTTTATCCTCAAAAAGAATTAATTGGAATGAAGAATGTCGCCACAATGAACATGAAAAAGTCTTGCTGCTTTTCGTCTATTTTATTAAGTCGAACGCCTTAATTATCCGTTACTTTTAATTTCAAATGGCTCCCGTTAAGACAATGGCGGCGAAAGTCGTGGACAATTTTCATCCTAAACGAACTTTCACAGATCGGGAGTTTTACTGGACAGTGGCGTAGCTAAAAACTCTGTTTGTGAGATGTTTTATGCTTATATGTCCTGTAAGGGCAGTACTTGTTTTGATGTATCAAGTTGTATACGTGCATCTAGATGAAATTGCTTGAAACAAGAAGAGTAGAGCTGCACTTATTTTTTAAATTGTACTTTGCTGTAATTGTGAAGTTATGATTGCTACGCGAATTGCCGCTGTAGATGCTGTTCTTATAAATTAGAGGAAATTTTCATAGTGTATGAAAGCAACATTAAGAAGACATTAAAGTTAGTTAATGGGTTAAAGATAAACATGAAAAATATAAGAACGAAAGTCTAATACTGCCATTTGACATATTTTATTAATTACTCAGGCTATTTCGATACACGTGCTTGTCCAGAACGTTGTACGGTAAAAGATGTCTACTCACTTAAAGACAATACGTTAAGAGGACCCCTTAAGAAAAGATACTATTAACGATCATTCATAGATCCAGAATTAACACATCTACGAATTTGCAAAACTGTCTTTATAGGCACCACCAAACTGCCATATTACCTCGCCACTAGGTATTGAATAAGTAAATATTTAGTACAGACGGAATTTTGGGTCTTCCTAAGGTATAAGCGCAATGAAAATTGCTCCCAGTTTAAGAAGGATACGGGAAAACGCGAGCGATAAAATCCATTGTAAGAATTCATTCTTTAACTATTGATTCCGGCCGCACACGCCTTCATATTGATCAAAGAGGTGATATTATTAGCAAGAATTTTGTAAATGTAGATTGCAATTACAGCTTTGAATTGGGTATGTCTCCTTTTATGACAATACATCTAAAACGCAGTCTATATACATAAATAACATAACGAACGCCACTGACAAGAGACGACTTTGAACTAGTACTTCCCCAGACTCGTGTTAATTTAGAATTCTTGGCCCGAACTGGTTATTATAACTTGGCAATCGGTTGGTTTTCTCGTTCTGCCTCCGCGACCGATGACGATTTCGACTCTCCCTCGTTCTAAAATCATCTTGTTTCAGTTATAATTGGATCTATCGTACGTGACGTAGTCGTGTCGTTTGCGAGAGAACTTGAAGGGTTCGTTCTTTTTTCTCTTCTATACCTTTTTCTTTCACGCAGAGAATGGAAAATAAGGAGAGAGAAACGACGTCCGTTTAAAAGTAATCATCATGGTGAAACCAAGAAGGTGAAATGCTCCACAAAACCGTGGTAAATGTTACAAGTAACGAGCAAACAGAACGAACTAAGAACGATAGTCGTTTATTTTGACAACTTTAGAACTTTTCTGACCTATTAAGGAGACGGAAATAGACATTCTGTTGGCGAGATTATGAGTAGTTATATAACTGTCAACATATTTTTTCCAAGTTTATACACATGAATGATTTTCCCATTTAATGTAGGTACAGAAAAAGTTGGATACATTCACAGAAGATATTTTATTTATATAGTAAATGCTAATACTAGCTTTCCTTTTATGACGCAGAAATTAAGAGGTGAATATTATGAAACGATATGCAGAATTCGTTTAGAATTTTAGATTTTCATAAGGTAGCCAATTTTGTGTCAATGCAAAATTTATTAGAATGAATAGAAATAGACGTTGTGAATATAATTTCAAAAACAATAAGAAATGTGCAAAAAGTTTAGCCATAAGAAGAGACTATCATCTAAGTAATTTATTGAACACTTTTTATGCACATACGTATATCGATTAATTAATGTACTGATTGTTGAGGCAATTATGAATATTCATTGTTTAAACTTTAAGCATTCTCGCAAGGATGAAGCCGATGTTATTTCAGGTGCTGAATGTTATACTTTTGCTATTTCAACCCCTTTCTATGAAGTTGATTATTTGGACAACCTTATCGAAGGCATTAATTTAATTATAGGAAATTTTTTTACATTGTTTATGAGGTTACTGGAATTGTTTTGATAATAGTTTTAGTAAGTTGTCAAGTAACGTTAATTATGCTACTCATTGTCTTTACTCCATTAGTACATATACAGAGTCCGGCAACGAAGCGGGAACGGAAGATTACACGCTTATTTGAAAGTTAGTCAAATATTTAGTCACCGGATATTCTTCCGCACCATCAAGCGCACATTTTAAAAATATTTTGTTTTATACAAGGTGTTCCAGATGGAAATGCCAGACTAAAGTTGCATTTTTTTAATGGAACACTCTGTATGTTAATAGATAAAATGATCTGCCCTTAAAAGCTGGTTACATCGATATAATGTTGTATAGGTCTAAAGTTGATAGTTTCTGTGTAAATAATTATTTTACTTGATAAATTGATACATTTCAGTATTCTATTCTGCATAGAGGAAAACAAAAAATTTGAAACCAACAGAGTAGAATATTTTCTACTAGTATGGACTGTCGTGGCTATGTGAAATAAATTTTGCAACTGCTCGCTTTATACAGGGTGTTCACAATATTGCAAAATCGAAGAAAACACCCTGTATATTTTAGCTAATCGAAAAGCTCTTTTACTAGGCTTTCTATTGAGACCTCATTTTATGCACCTAAGATAGCTCATTTGCTAATTTTTTTTTAAGTTGAATTAATGAGAAATGCTTGTATTTTTAATAGCTAATTGCACTTTTCAACTTTCTGTAAGATCGGATATTCCACGAATAATCCAAAAATGGTCTAAGAAGAAACCCCATTTAGTATGAGAAACAGTTGATTTTCACTTAGCGGTAAAAGCGGAAAATAAGACAAATTCAAACTACACAAATTGCAAGAAATACCAAACACATCAAACTCAAACAACGTCGTCAATATAGCGGTAGAATACATACTGTTGTACCAGACTGTACTAGTAGAGTAAATAGGCTATGCTAAAGCGGCCATTTAGGAGAGGAATACTAACGATTAATTATTCTATAGACATAAGGTACCTTCTATTCAACACTGATCAGTGACAAAACCGATACTGTTGCGTATAAATCGTTCGAACAAAACCGGTTGATCAGTGTTAAATAGAAAGTACCTATAGTTGGAAAGATGTTAGTCACTGGATCTCTTGCAGTAGAAATAGAAACATAAAAAGTACTATTTCATCCACAGAACATTAAACATTCAACACAGAGCCGACTCGTTTCAACAGTGTAATTTTCAGTATCAAAGCAATAATAATTCTAAATTTAAACCTAACACAAAATATAATTGTTGGGGAAGGTTGATGGACCAAATCCTCCTTAAATCTAATTGAAAGTGATGTTGTTTGTGCAATATATTTTTCGGTACATATATTACAATTTTTTTTCGTAAACTCCTGACTTTTCTAAAGGTTTTCCCTTATCTTTTGGGTTATTTGTTTCATGGATAGCTCAAAAAATGATGATTTCAGGGTTCATTTATGTAACACCTTCACAATATACACAACACACGGATTTATACTTGAGAGGTTAGAATCATACTCGGTAAATGTAGATGATGCAGAAATATTGAAAAGTCTGGTAGAAAGCAGTGACAGCTTGCACTCTGTAGCAAGTGAAGACGAGATATTTGTTGTTTATCGAGGTTCTCGAGTTATAGTGCCTTATTTAAACGGCAAAAATGTTAGAGTATTGTTGCCAGAGCTAAAATGGAATTAAAATCAACTGACAGATTTGGAATCCAACAGGAGTCGCTTGGTAATAAAAATTTAATGGCCAGAGAAGGCACGCCGATAATAATTAAATACGGCATACATATGTGTACCACACACTCAGCGGGAGATATTTCGAGCGTTATCGGGTTTGCGATTGGCCAGCTAGCCATACGTATAATAGCAACCTTGAATTGCAAATTAGTATGCAGTCACGTATAAATATGCCACGGTCGGTGAGCTCACATAACCGTCTAATGTGGATTTTTTTGCTTATAATTTAAATTAAACGCAAAATTGCATGCGTACGCTGCTGGTATGTGTACCGAGTTTGCCATGTTTAATTATGATCGGTTTGATAATGACGGCTTCGCTGTTGAAATGTATCGGAATGTTTGGTATTTCGTTAGTGAAATAGTCTTAAAGAAGTCAATA
This sequence comes from Holotrichia oblita, assembly GCA_023690525.1. Taxonomy (NCBI): domain Eukaryota; kingdom Metazoa; phylum Arthropoda; class Insecta; order Coleoptera; family Scarabaeidae; genus Holotrichia; species Holotrichia oblita. The sequence goes on from CM043017.1 coordinate 106,637,712, forward strand.
TGCAAGTTAATTATAAACAAGAACCAACTGAAATATTAACTATGTGTTTACAATATGTCAAATATACATGTAGGATCTTTATCGGGTTAAGTTAATGTTAGATGGCAGTATAACCCATTAAAATCGAGTTAAAAGTATACATTTTGTCTGCATATCATGTCGCAAACACACTCTTGCATTAATTATTCATCAGAGTTAGAAATTTAATTTCTGAATTTTCCACTAGAGTTATTACGAAATTTATATTAGGTCTGCCTTTCCCACATCTGTCTTCATTAAATTGTAATTTGCTAAGAGATTAACACATATTGTGTAATTTCCGGCGCAATAATATTTTGCTAAGTATAATCTTCTAAATACTATGAAATCACCAGCATAAACTTCGTGTGCGATAATTTTCGACAAAATTCTAACTCATCCTCTATCAACTTAAATATAAGGACTTACGTATACCGCTGAAGCAGTATTGTACTGCCTACTTCTAATTGACATTATTAATTATTTGAAGCGGAATTTTCAATTCTCTTCTAATTTACTTACTTTCAGTTAATACTAAGGCACGCAGACTGAATAATTCAATTAAAATAAAATACATACGGTTGCACAACTTCTACTTCCTAAGGAATTTGTTTTTTAAACTTGGATTAGGAAGCAAGATTAATCTTAATCTAACTTGACAGTAATAACAAAATTATTAAAATCGTATATTACGATATTGAAGTATAAACGTACAGACTACTTTGTTTTCAATGGAGTATAACAAATCTCGTAATATTAAATAGGCAAAATTCAAGCAAATTATGCTTGAATTTAGAACTTCTAATACATTTACCTGTTTCTATGTTCGTATGTAATCAAGTACGCGCTTGTAGTGGATTTTGTAACATGTATTCAAAAAGTCTTTACATCACGAGTTAGCTATGGATTGTAAGACGTATGTCGCTGCTAATTTATGTATGTCATGTATTATAATTTACTTAACAGAAGTTGACTAGTTTGACTATAGTTAAAGCACAGACATGCGTTTTAAATATTCATGACTATCCAGGATTCTGTTTCACTTGCGATAGACAGTATCGCACACGTTGATTTCTAGTACTCCCGATTGCCTTATTTATAAATATGTACATATTTCTATGCACATTTTCAGTGTACTACTTATTGGAAAATTAATCCATCCATAATGCAACAAGCATGATTTATAGTTACGTAACTATAATAACTATATGATATCAAGTAACTTCTTGAAGCCTGCATTATATAATGTGCCATTTACCTTTCCAAAGAAGGGGCAACATTTTCTAAAGAATTTAGCTTACTTTACTTCAGGTAGGCTGGGGGTACTTTGACATCATTTATGTATGTTCCGAGAATTTAATCTTTCGCGCCGAGAATTTTTCGAATTACTGTAATTAATTATTAGTTCGGTACTATTTGCGTGAATATTAGACAATTAAACATGAACTATAACCAGGCACGAAAGTGCTAATTGAATAGCAAGCACTCATATATAACGTGCTCCCTAAATGTTACACTGAATGAGCATTTCCTCGATTTGTGGTAGCATTGGTGGTCTAGCTCGTAATGTTAATATTTACAGAAACTTAGTGCTGCTTTATTGGAACGTAGATATTTTGTGTGTATGTTAATTAACCCACTATTACTTTAGTATTATTCAGCTAACTAGGAAAATCTCATATTATGAGTACGTTGGCAATAAGTGCTATCCTTAGGCGTATGATAGAAGCCCACTTTATATAAACATAAACAAAAATATTTAATCCTACCTGACAGAAATTAAAACGTATATTAAAAGCAATGTAAAACTATAGAATGAGTTACAGTGTAACTGTAACAACCCATTATCATTAAAATTTGCGATACTACGATATCTAATGTAATGTAAATTGCATACCAATCAGCAACTTATTGAAGAACCATGCCAAATGTGTAAATGGTTCTTTAATAAGTTGTTGATTGGAATATAACCCTTTTTTAACCATTTTTTTATACATTGAAAGTCCTCACCTCTTTCTTGTTAATGTATCTCACCACTATTATTAATTTTTTAAATTCTTTGTAGTTTGAAAAAGGTGCGGGTTGCACCGCAACTGTCATGACCTTATCCAGAAACCATGGAAAAAAAGTTAATTGTGAACTGTAATCGCTATTCATTAATTAAGAGGACTTCTCTTTCAGAACGGTGGCTGATTTGAACCTGGTATAATTTATAGGAGGAAAATTGCCAAAACTTTATAGGAGGCTGGCGTCCAAAATCGGGCGATTGGGCCGCTAAAAAAATACGTACTTTTTCTTTTAAGGTACTCTTTCAGTCTGCAAAGTTTCATCGAAGTCGGATATTCTCACCTGCCGGTGTTCTCTTGTTAGTAAAAATGTACTGGTTATGAAGAAATCAAAATATGAGACTAGAACTTAAGCGTAAACTAATTTAACCGGCAATACATATACTGATTGCAGAGCAAAACTTACATGAAAGCGCGAAGTCTGGAAAAGTGATGTTGACCTGATGAGCATTGGTCACGAATACAAAAGCTGAAAACGCTAACGGGCCAATCAGCCCGAGCTGTTTGCAGTAACTAAATGTATTTTGTTGTGTCATCGTGAAGAGTGTGTACTAAAATTCTGCAAAACATATATATGATTATTACATTCTTCTTCTATCAAATTGTGATCTGCTTTGCCCCTGTGGATGGGGTTTAACATTAGTATGACTAAAGTTGACTACTTTCGAATGGAAAACTATTTCTACACGGAAAACCCGAGCTGTTTGCAGTAACCAAATATATTTTGTTGGCATATATTTTGCTAAGAATACTATACGCATTGCTACTTTAACTGAATACTAAATCAAAATTTGTTGTTGGCAAACAAATTATTTTGTTAAAGGATTTACGTTACGCAACAAAATAATTCGGTAAAATACTTTGTTAACGTAATGGTAAACAAATAAAACAAGGGTTTCAACAAAATCTATTTGTTTTCTTTGACCAAGTTGATTATACAAATATAATATTTGCTTAATTCAAAGAAATATTTAGTTAAAACACTTAAATATAGCCTACAAAATTATTTTTTACCAACAACTATATATTTGTTGCCAATATTCAACCATAAAATTTGGTGAATGCAAGTAAAATTTGTTTGGGTCAAACAATTCAGTCTTTCTGTGTGGCATAATATTGTATCGATAATGTTTAGTAGAAATAGTACTAGTAGTTTAAATCGGAATCGAATCTAAAAATCTCAGTTTCTCTTTAAATGTGTCTTACTGACCGATGGTGTGTAGACTGAGAGAATTTATGTAAGTACTTATCGTTAAATAAATAAAATGAAATTCTTAACGTGGAGCGAAATCAACATTATTATTGTAATTTTTTAGACATTCAGCTGGAATTTTCATACCTTCCTCGGCAGTATGTAGACGCTGTATTGATTGCCATATTCGGATACTTTCATGTTTTGCACTTTTAATCTTTAATCGAGTGTCAGGTAAAATAAAATGTCAGATTTGCTTCGTTTGGTTGGGGTGCTAATGCTCACTTTCTGTCCTTGTTAGACAATATATCATTTTCAAAGCCCCAATGTTTTTAACTATGTATCTGTGACACAGTTTTGCGTATACAAACATTAGAACTGGTCCAGGAGTGTACATTTTAAATTTTGTCTTCGTTTATTACGATGAGCAAAAACACACTATATGAACAAAAACCAATGGAATGTACAGCATGCCTACATTAAAGAATGTGGAAGGTTTTTACGCAATACTCCTCCAAAATTTTTTTATATTGTGCTATTTGTAGAAGGCTCAAACCTGAACATTTCGAACTGAAACGAATGTTAAAAATTTCAGGTTGTGTGTTTCCTATTTAAATATATTTACCCGCGATTCGCAGTTGATCATGACAAACGTTCGTGTACTGAAATGTGAATAGGCATTCGCAAATATCGAGATGGAATGGAGAAAATTATCATTAAATTGCTCTTTATTAGTATTTACAATTAAATATTTGCAATAGTATTAATAAATTGAATGAAAGATATAAGCAATTTGTATGGTAGACTATATTCCGGCAGCAATTTATGCTCAAGAAGGAATAGAATTTAGCTTTGTAGAGCAGCTTCAATCATGATTGTTACTGAATTTTCTCTTGGCGATATTTACAGAATTTTGTCTATATTGACGTCGGTATAGAATACTAAGACATAATGACGATTATGTTAACATCTAATGATTTTACTTTGTAAAAATGTAGAAAATGCATTTTATTATAATTAATCGAGATTATTCACGAGTTTGAATATGTTTCGAAGTTCTTCACTGGATCTCTTGGTGCAGAAGTAGAACACTAAACACTTTAACCCACTAAACACCAAACAAATTTTAACTAAAACACCGACGCGTTTCAACAGCAATGCTGTCATTATCAAGGCGATAATAAAACTAAATTAAAATAAAATCTACAAATAACAGGTAACCTAAATGTTATGCACGGTCAATCGGATACGCATCATTAATTTCCGATTAACGAAAACAATGACGAATGTGGGATAGGGCCGTTGTCACAGTTCATTACATATGACCTATTTTTATATATTTCTAAACTTTCGAAAACATTTAGAAACTTACAATTGTTTATTTGTCTAATTAATTTAACGTTCGTATTATCGATGTTGTGATCTGTTTCAAAAATGTGTTGGGCAACGCTCGATTTCTCAATTCTATTAAATCTAAGATTAGACCTATGCTCTTTTAATCTAGCTGAGACTGCCCTCCTGGTTTGCCCAATATATTTTTGATTACAATCTTTACAATTGATTTCGTAAATACCTGACTTTTCTAGAGGTTGTATTTTATCTTTAGGGTTACCGATGAGACTTCGTAAACTAGTCCCATCACTGTAAACTATTCTGAGATCTAGCTCTTTGAAGATTTTACTCAAACCTTTAGTGATAAAGGGAGCGTAAGGGAGGGGAGCACCGACTTATAAGGTTTCCAAATGGCTGACCAATGAATTTAATAATTTGCCAATACAGCAACCTAGTTTCGCAGTAAAAAATTCGTTAGAATTTATTAGAGAAATTCAAAATATTCAGTTGCTGGAGGGTGAAATATTGATTTCATTTGATGTTAGTTCTCTCTTTCCTAGTGTACCGATTCCAGACACCTTGACATACCTCGAGGACTTGTTGCTTCAAAATAGTTTGAGTCAACAATGTGTCCAGGAATATATTCGCTTAACTGATATCTGTATGAAACAGAACATTGTTAAAGTGTTTAGTGTTCTTGAATATGTTTATTTAGAATAACTAATTGTTTCAGAATGTTACATTAGTATAAAGTTATTTTCTCAAATAGTTCGAGTACGCGAATGATCAACTGTTTTATAAATCATAAATCATATATGTATATTCCTATTCCATAGAAGAAATGCATTAGCATTAGCCGACCCCGTAGCTCCAGTAACAAAGTTAGCAATAATTACCAAATAACTTTGAACAACATGTACATATAATGTTATGGTGATCATCATGTTAGACAATATATCAATATCAATAAGTTGCCTTTAATAAATAATATAAAGAAGGATCAATTGTTTTTTAACATAAATACTTGCAATGTTAAACGCCATATATTACCTACTTTCAACTCCTTACATCTTGCGCATGGCTTTCTGTATAGCTTGGTAAAAGTAATATGTTATCTACAGCTCAACTGAACGGAAGATAACCGCTCAATTACGACGAAACCCCGATACACTTTACCCAAAAACCGCGATAACGTTTCACGTTAAAATGGGGGTCTCGTTAAAAGCCACGGGTCGAGTATTTCAAGCAGAGGGTGCGGTGTTATAAATTTCTACAAAGCTACGTGTATGCCTCGCTTTATGCACGTATATAGTAATGGCATGTAATATTTTAAACGCTATAATGTAACAGAATTTCTGAAAATTACACTTTGTAGTTGGTACTTTTAGGTTATTCGAAATTAAGGAATACATTTTGTTGGAAATAGTTTAGATGGAACGACGCGGACATTACAAGAGAAAATATGTTTGATAGATCACACATGCAATTTAAAATTTATTCTAAAAAACATATTGCCTTGTTGAAAATGCTTTTAATTTATAAATAAATGTTAATAAAAATATCCCTGTACATGCATTGTTATATGTAGGAAATGACAGGTGTGTTGACAGTGACAATTATTAGAAAAAAGACGTTTTGACGTTAAGACGTAATATATAATAGTATATTAAGGTTGAGAAGTTAACTATTATTGCCCGAGTGGCGAGATTTGAGTAATAAACTTAATCTACAGAAAGTGAAATCGTTAGAAAGCTAATTTAATCGTTAAACTATAGTTGTTGTTATTCGTCCTCTTATTTATTTGTTGAATATTGAGTTATAAATGTCTGTAAAATATGAGTGTGCATTGTACAATAGATATAAAAAAACAATGATTCTTTACTAGAAGTTCATTTTAAATGATTTAAATATTTTTTTTATTTGTACTGACCAAATAAAACAGTAAAATAAGACAGTTATGGGAATTATTAATAAAATTCAACATAAAAATAAAATTATAATCAATTTACGGTACTAAATGCAGAGGGTTTCATTTGAAAGTACGAAAGTTATTTATCTAAAAAGTAAGTGTTCTCTCACACTAAATCAGTTTTAGAAAACATCTCTACTTTGGCATTAGTTCTAATACTTTTGTTAAATAATGCAATTTAAAACACTCAGCTTTAATATATAAAGTAAGTCTCTTAAATTTTGATTCACCTATTCAAAGACTGTTAAAAATCACAAAAGGCAATGACCTCATATTTACATGTTTTTATTTAAAATTAGTCCATGCTATTGAAATATACAATGACATGGTATTTGGAGTACCGTGTATATTCAAAATAATTTTAAAACATTCTAGTAAACCTATCAACTCAATAAAAATTTGTTCAGAATACATTACCGCTTTTCGTATATAAATCGTTACTTGCGTTCCTATTACAGTTTCAACGATTGTACCCGCTACATATATGTTACATACTTGTGTAATACGTATATAATATATACGTTCTGAATCCAGTGCACGAAACACCTAAATAGGATGAGGAAATCGGAGCTCGCAATCGAATCCACTTACCCAGTATACCGAGGCGGAAATTGAGTGTAACCACAATGACGTGGCCGTAGGAGGCCAGCACGCTTCCGTCGTATGGATTGCCGGAACCCCACTCGAAGCTTTCACCATGAACAAATACCAAAACGGCGTAGGGTGCCTCCAAACCGCGGTTACCTGAAATTTGAAAAAAAGGGAAAGCGTATTAAAGCCAGAGAATTTATTCGTATATTTTGAAATAAAACAACCGCTCTATGTATGTACATATATATACGACTGAAATTTGAATAAAACACTTGTAGCGGAATCGAGTTGATGCTTTAATTGGGAATTCTCTACATGTTTCACAGGAAAGCTAATTATTTTAATTTTAACGCAATTGAGGCTTCAATCTGCATTTAAGCTGCATAAAATATTACAGTTGGATGTATGTTTAGCGGTAACTGTAGTATTATTTAATAACATGCTGCTTACGTATTAAACCACACGGAATTTCGTAATTTATTACTTTAATCGGTTTTTTGCGCTTTGAAAAAAGTAAATTGATACCGTAAAATTTTAAGTAGTAGGTACTTCTCTTTAACAACTCCAACTGCCATAATTGTATTTCTTTTTGAAATAAGTAGAGAGAAATTATCTATTCTCCGTTTTCGTCTCGTTTCCGATTTCGAAAACATGTCTCTAATTTATAATGTTCGAGAGAAAACAGCATTATAAAAATATCTAAAATCAAATGTCAGTATGAATGTGTCGATTTGCAATTTTACTTATTGATTTCGTAATAATAAACAGAAAGGTCTGTCCTAGCAAGCTAATACTTATCAACCGTTCGAACAAGCTTACAGTTATTCTATCCTAGGTTATAGCTCAAAAGTCTTAAGTTTAAATTGAAACGTAATACTACCTACTTTAAATCAGTAATAGAGAAACTAAATGCAGGATTAATAGAAGTCTCCATATTTGCAGTGGTCATGTCCGAAGTAAATACTAGTGCTACAGGCTCTAAATTTCTTTATTTGTCACGTGTTGTCACGATGGTAATCAAAAATGAATGAATGAAAACTTTTATACAAAGTTACGTGAGGCTTTACTGCGCCCATGGGGGGTGAATACTGCTAGTATTTTAGTACCAATTGATCTCTAAACCATTAAAGAGGCTTTGGATATTCATGGGAGCTACGGCTATGACGTCAGTCGGTTCTAAGTATGCCTGTTCCAGATGGTGATACCTTTGGATGGGCTATCGCTACGCAGTCACGCAAAATATGTTTCGCCGTTTTACTGTATTTGGAACAGAAGCGGCAATTATCGCCGTCTACCTTGCCCACCTTGAGGTGATACCTCGTTGAGGGTCGTGGTCGGTGAATAATGCCGTGATAGTGCTGCGATCTCTTTTGTTGAGATCGAACAGAAATGTTACCTGAGTGGCTGAAAAAGTAACAAATTTTACTGCATGTTTTAGTTTTAGAATGTTAATCCACTGTGCGAATTTTTGATCAGTTTTGAACCTTAGCTTTTATGGTCACAGAATGGATCTGATCCGTTCAATAAATTACGTTTCTCCGCTTTTCTTAGCTCCATCAGCAGTCTTACACAAGGGATAGATCACTTCATATTTTCGGTTTTATTCAAACTTTTATTTATTATTGATTGATGATGATAATAAAGTTTATCCACGGAAATTTTCAGTATTCCAGATATGGTTTTGACGCTATTATAGTTCATCCACTGCTAAACTAGGTGAATTTAATCTATTCACTTCTGTTGGTTTTTATTACAGGCTTATCTTGCAAGAGTTCTTTAAAAAATATACATTGTTTTGATATTTTACAAACGAAGAATTGGCCTAATGTTGGTAAATTTGCCACGGTGATTGAACCATTGCGTGATGTCTAAATCATCGACAGTAATGATTTCCAGCGCCGTGTTAGTAATGTTTGTAAGTTTGCAGAGTACGGCAAGGAGGACTACTCGGAGGCAAGAATAATCGCTAACCACGGCAATTGGTTCAAAATTCTGGAAACAATGGCACATTTTTTGTGCACAAGTGCAGATGTTAGCAGCAGCAAGCCACAGAAAATATTTCGATAGTTGTAATAAGTGATCTCAATGTAGAAGGTTGGCCGTTTTATTCAGCATATCTACTTCTGAAGTTAATTTCTTAAGATTATACATACTTCAAACACACTAGGCTAACACTTTTATTTCGCCGGGAGGAAGTTCTTTCTTTTATCATTAAAGCAAAGTCAACCAGGCTTCAGTATATTTTAATTAAGAATTTTGCCCAATTTAAACATATCAACTCAAGCTTGCCCTTCGTATCGAAAAAAGTTAAATGCAAAAAAGAAGTATTATCATTCGGAGGAGAAAATATACCACAAAGCTAATCCGATACTTATCATTGTAATAACACGTGTATTTATAAACAATTGTATGTAGGAGGACCTAGTAACGTTTCAGATGTGTCTAATTTATTAAATTCCGAGGTTGCGTTCACCGTTACTGTTTATCATGATTACATTTAATTTTTGAGGATTTTATTGTCTGGGGAGTGGGAAAAATGTTATAAGCAATTCGGGAGGTAACATTTACCAGTCTCGAACTCTACTAGTCCTCGACTAGTAAATGTTGCTTACCTCCCTTAGTACTTAAATAACTATTTATTTTGTTTTATACAATATATCTAACAAATACGTGTGACGTGTTTGTAAAACTACTAGCGATCGAAAACTGATCAAAAATTGCTTCACACAGAGTCTCTCATTTTCATAAGAAACTTAGCGCTGGCGAAGAGATGGGCTATAATTGTTAATCGTTTAATACTTTTTGTATTTGTAAATATCACGTTCTTATTTATGCAAAAATAGTAATACTGTTTTATATTTTGCATCCTGTTCAAACAACTGTAAATTACTAAATAATACACATATATGAAATGTAAAATTTGTATTATTATTTGTATTTAGTTGTAACGGTTCAAAGGTATCAGTTATTCTCCTTGCAACAGATCTTCTGTTTTAGGATGAAAGTTAAGAAATAATTACAATAGTAGCGAAAATAAATAACAATTTATAACTACTTCTCTACTACGAAACCGTCTTGATAACGAATTAATAATGTTGCGCTATTATTTCTTGCAAGTGAGGCGGTAAATTAAATTGCCTTCGGTCTAAGAAAATGTTCCATAAACTTGTACTAAAACTACTAACATCTCTGGTGGATTGTGTGGGTTAAGTTTAGTTATGGATTAACGAGAGCTGTTCATCCATCTTCTTTACACAAGTTTAAACAAAACTTGATAACGGTTTGAATTAAAATTGATTTAAACTTCAGCGCGGTTTAAACTGTTTAAATTAACATCCTACATTAATAGTAATATAATTTAGTTTGTATGAACAAAGATTAATAAAAAGATTGAAATTATCTTGACGTAAGAATTTAATGGTGAGATCAACTAGTTGTAGGTAGTAATTAAACTCCATACAGTAAAATAATATAAACTGGCACACAACGAAGTATTCTAGAAAATCAAATGATAAATAAAATTATGATTAAATGAATAAATTGAAAAGGAAATCGAACTGCGAATTAAATAATTGTATTAACATTATCAGTTTTTCATTTATCGCATACTAAATATCCAATCAATTTTTCAGGTTTTTGAAAGAAGTTTTGGTAATTTTTAAGTCTCGAAAAGTTATGCGTTCGTACTATATTACTGATATCTTGTTTAGTTGAAGACCTAATCTAATGTAGATATAGCACAAAATATCTATTTATTCAAGTAAATAAATGTGTTGGTTATTAAAACGGTAACAGTTAAAGAATAGAATCTTAGCCGAGATTAGTAATAGGAGAGCATTCAACAAAACTGAAAAGGTTTCAAGTAAATCACAAAGCTGTTACAGTTAAAAGTTACCTTAGAAGTGGTATAACATTAGAAGTAGTAGCTATAAAACTAGCATACATACACAATGCACATTACAAGTTGCCATGAAATGCTAATATTTAAAAAAATAACTTGCCTGACCGTTTTCTTAAACGAATCCAAAAATTTATTAAGAAGATTGATCTTGTTATTCAGCAGTACCAGATACTGAATACATCCCAACCTTCCTAATTGAACGCCGTGGTAATGTATAATTATTATGAAAGCCTCCCTCATCCCTGAACGATGCTAATTATAAGAAAGCAGTGGAACAGTAAGTGCGTTGAGTGTCTAAATTAGTGTGTATTACATATTTACAAATGTATATCTTTTAATTAGTCGTTAGTTACAAAGTTCCAAGAGTTTGTTTAAATCAACATTACAATTCTAGTTATACATATATAAGTATATGTGGTGAAGTGATACTCAAGTCCCAAAGGCGGAATCTTATTCGATTAGGATAAACGTCTCATGACTTATTTTGGGTGACAAGTGAGGAATCAAATAATGGTCTGAATGTCACATGCCACATGTCTGTTGCTTATTGGATTCAAGGCTTCTCAGTGCATGGAAAAAAGGCTGTTTGCTATTCCTATGCTTTAAGAGAAATACATTATTCTTGCTTAACAAACATCATTTAAAGACAATTGTTCTAAAAAAAATACTTTATGTTTTCCGTATCTGTGACTCACTCTGCTAGTATGAAAGAAACATGCAATTATATATTGTAAAAGCTTCAATGGTACAGTACTTATATGAATGAAATATTTATGATGATTTGAAGATTTTTTTTTAATCCTTGACCTGTAGCTTGACTACATAAAATACTGTTGTTTTCTACATGAATGCGATAGCAGGAACAGAAAAAAAAAACAAAAACTAGTAATGCAAAAATTAAAGAAGGAATGGTTGTAATTCCACAAATACAATCTCTAATGTGTGTACTATTAAATCTACTGGAGAAGCAGTCACGGAAATAACTTCTTCAATAACCATGGATCTCCATTAGCGTTTTATACTTTGATATTTACGCAACGAAATTACTTCATTTAACCACTTGTGTAAGCAATTAAATAATTACTAATTTAATGTACTGCGTACTGTAATATCGAAGGACCACTTCTGAAGAGAAATCTATATTTATATTGTGTTACTCACCAACAATTTAAATATGGAAGCAATTGAGTGCTCGTATTTTCAGTTACAGCATATCTTTCATTTAGTAAATGGAAAATTCTATAGTCAAATAAATAAAATTTAAACCGTAGGAATACTATTCAGATATTTTTGCTAGTTCTAGTGCTAAAAGGAACATGTTCATATCAGTTTTTTCAAGCGTTCCAAATGTACCAATATTCATTCCCTATTACTGAGTGTAAACTTTTTTCCTCCTTACAAATTTGTGTCAATAATAAGTTATTAAGTCTAGACCAACATATACGAGGGAGCGTTTTTATATTCGCGGAATGAGCTGGTTGTAAGGGGGTGATTAGGCGCATTGGGGGCGTGGCCTGTGCAGCGACTCTTTTGTAGTCTTTGAGCTATCGTCAACCAAGTAACATAATCAGGAGTGAAAAGTAAAATATGGAAAAAATCGAATATCGTGCCGTTATAAAGTTCCTTACCAGGCAAGGAAAATCAGTCGCGACCATAATGAATGAGATGTCATTGGTTTACGGCGACTCTTGTCCAGGAAAAACCATGGTGTACAAGTGGCATAGTTTATTTAAACAAGGAAGGGAATCCCTTGAAGACGACCCGAGGCCGGGCAGGAGCATTGAGGTGACCACGCCAGCACTTATCCAAAAAGTTGAAAAAATTGTACTCGAAGATGCTCGACTAAAGAAGAAACAACTCGCAGAAATGGTTGGAGTATCCGATACAACAATTTTTAAAATCCTACACGATCATCTCGGCATGTCTAAGGTCAGCGCAAGATGGGTGCCGAGAATGCTCACGCCGCCGCAAAAACAACAGCCCGTAGAGTGTTCGCGTGCATTTTTGGACCTCTGTAATGAAGACAAGGATGGTGTATTGAGTCGAATTGTTACTGGAGATGAAACTTGGGTTCATCATTATGAACCTGAGTCTAAACAAGACACCATACAGTGGCATAAAAAGGGCACACCACCTCCCAAGAAATTTAAAGTGTCACAATCAGCTGGGAAACTCATGGCAACGGTATTTTGGGACTCGGAAGGAATATTGTTGATTGATTATAAAGATAAAGGTGTTTCTATAACCGGAGAATATTACGCTTCAATATTAGAGCGACTAAAAGAAGCCATTAAAGAGAAAAGACGGGGAAAATTGACGAAAGGTGTGCTGCTTTTGCACGACAACGCGCCCGTCCACAAGAGCCGCGTTGCGTTAGCTGCCCTGCATAAGGTGGGCTTCGAAATTGTGAATCACCCACCCTACAGCCCAGACCTGGCCCCGAGTGATTATTACCTGTTTCCGAAAATGAAAAAAGAGCTGCGGGGTAAAAAATTTACTGCCGATGATGAAGTCAAGGAGGCAGTTTCGGCGTATTTTGCAGATAAAGAGAAATCATTTATTTTATGAGGGTATAAATAAATTAATTGAAAGATGTGAGAAATGTATCCGTCTTGCAGGTGAATATATTAAAAAAGAAAAATAATTTGGTTTTTTATTTCCACCCCTTATCCCCCATTCCGCGAATATAAAAACGCTCCCTCGTATGTATATGTTGTATTGAATGCTAATACAATTTCCTTTATAACAATTTTCATACTTGTACATATACGACGAAGTATTCCATATGGAGGTTTAGCGAACTGGTTGTCTTATACCTTCTTTAGAAGATGCCTGAATATAAATTTGTTACATTACAATTTATTGCCTGTAGTAAATCACTTGTTTCTGGAAATATCTCAAAGCTCGCAGTTTTCTACGCTTAACCCTTAACCGTGCTGGTGGTGTTTTCCGGACCCTGCACAGTTTTCTATGTAGTATTACTTTATTTATTCGTTGTTATATGGCGCTTATGTGTTGTGTAATCTTCGAGGTCGTTCAGAAGTTCAGGTTAGTAACGATATTTCTTAAAAAAAAGAATTTTTAATTTGTTATGAATTCATATATGTGACTAGACCCCACCAGCAGGTAAATGTAACTTTTTCTTAGTTTCATGGTTTTTGTTTTTTCTCGGTTTTTTTCTTGCAAGACATGACATCCACAAGTAAGAATATAACGGATGCGGAGTTGGAAGCTATAATAAACTATCCAAAGTGTTTCGAATCTGACGATGAAAATGCTAGCGCTGATGACAACGAATTTGTTGCCAAAAATGTAGTATTTTCTTGTGCTTGGAGCATGCACATTATTATTGTGACAACTGCATATAAATTCATATTCTCTAGTTATATACATATATTAGATAAAGTGTATTATATGTAGTAAATAAAATGTTGAAAATGTCCTTATTTTGCTTTTAAACCATAAATTCATGGTGGGGTCTTGTGAACCCCGCGAGCATATTAGCGGAAGTCTAAATAACCAGCACGGTTACGGGTTAAGAATATGACGGCAAGCGCTTTGGGCATGGATTTCACTTTCCTACGGTGTTACTGCTGGCGCTTCAGGCTCCTGCAGGTTTTTGTAACCACAATAACAACGTCTGCATCCTAAAATTAAATGTTTATTTAAAAAAAGGAGATTTATTGATGGTTGGCTTTTTTGGTATCGTTTTTAGGTAGCTCAGCATTTCCAAATGATACAAGACATACGCTTGATTTGGCGTTGCAATACATTTTGTGATAGCACAGTTTATAACATTCTTAAATTAAATAAATAGCGGTAACTGTATGCGATTTAAATTGATGTGAAGGTCATTTATACCCAATTTTTGGAAGTCAGTCCGCTAGTGAGGTGTTGATAACACTCAAGATAAGTGCAAGCATATCGAAGAAATAAGAAAAAACAATTAATCAATTTATTAAGTAGGATTGTTGTATCGGTACTGTACAAATATTTAATGATTAACTTAGTACTTCAAGTTTAATAATTATAAATAGCTCCCTTGGACCCATCTTGTAGCAACGTGTTTCGATACGTCCATTTCTATATTTACCTGAGATCTATATTTTGTCTTCTTAGAAGTCACCAGCCGGTTTCGCAAAGGTAAGGGTTTTGAAAATAGTAACAGTATACGAAATGGTCTTGTTTTTAGTAAAACAGATTCATTATCCACCATTGCTCAAAATTTAAATAGTCACACGCAAGTAGCGAAAACAGAAAAAAATTTAGTATTTGTCTTCTGTTTAGTCAACGACGATTTCTTGCTAGGTAATTGCTAAACCGAATTTTGAAATGAGTCCCTAATTCACTCTTAATTTACCATTAAAAAGTAGTATTAAAGTAACATAAAACATGTTCGATCGGATTCAGATCCGGAGTATGAGTCGTGCACGGAGGCATTCGTATGTGGTGCACTTCTACAAAGGTTTGTACAACACGCGCGACGTTGTCGTGCATGTATAGCAGATGTGGACGGCGCCGAAACTAAGGAAGCACAGACCTCATATGTATATGTACGTCTCGGCGACCCGTTATCGTCCACCTGGCAGTGGTTATGGCGTGCTTGAACGCACTGTTTGCGTTAACGCGCGTCACCGACGCTTGATTCGAATCTGAATTCATCGGAAAAAAAATGTGCCTCCAATCGACAACTCACTGGAATATTTCCTTGACTCTCTAGCATCGTCTACGGCGATACTTGCGAGTCAGTGGAATCCACTGCAATGCACGGCCCACTTGCAGTTCACTCTCTAGGAAGCGCATCAGTATACATAGTTCGCGCAGCAGTGCGTTTTCCCTTCCTGCTGGCCAAGCAGCTCCAACTTGCCTTGAGGAGGACGTTCGTTCTTGCTCAATCCATCCTTGCCATCCTCGTTCGAGACGGCGCGCGATTTCATGGAAGGATACACTTGCTATATGCATACCTACAACCATTCCTCGCCCAAACTCGCTCAAGTACCTGCTTCGGTTTCCATGCCGACGAAATGTTGCGCCTGTCGAAGCCGCTGAGTAAAAAATTGAAAAGAAGGGAAACATTTGAAACTCGTAGCATCAACTCGCCTGGGAGAAACCTTCATGCCCCGCTAAAATTATGAATGTATCTTTACGCATTCAGCTAATATACATATAGATTGTGTTCATCCATGTAGTTGATTAGGTTTCGTGATTTCTTGCCAATATTTTTGAGCAAATGGCGCACAAGAACCTTTCTTGTTTATTTACTTCAGGGTCGATAAATTTAAAGGTATAAGTCTGCATCGCTTACTATTAACAAAATTATAAATTCAATTTAAATAAAAAATTTAAGCAATTTAGTTCTCTAAACACTGACAATAGAACCAACAATTTTACAAGAATTACATTTATTATTAGTATTTCATTCTCTTAATGAACCAAAAATAACAGTGTAAGGAAGGATTGAAGCTATTTTCCACTGTCCAATGAGGTAAATAACTGCATGAACAGCTTAAATGGATTTTCTTTGTTTGTTCGTTTATACAGGGTCCTGCAATAGTGCGTCAGGCTTCCATAGCTCCTTCACGAATTAAATTAAGAATTTCATTCATTGCCAACTTATACTGTATTATGGGGTGTATCTTAAGAAAATATTTTCAGTAATGGCGAACTTCCGGTTGTACCGGAAATAAATACCAACTTTGTTATTTTAAATGGAACACCCTAGATATTATTGCACTTTTGGATTCCTAGTTAAATTTAAATGGCACTTTGTTATACATACACTAGGTATAAGTCGCATCGTTTTTTAATTACATGACGTTTTTCGAAAAAAATAACTGTAGCAGCGTATTCGAAATTTAGAAATATCTCCGAAACTGTGAAAGTTAGACAGATGAGGTTTTCAGTTTTCGCTTAAGCATGAACGAGTACACGTCTTTTATTAGAAAATTGTTGCGTTTAAATTACATGATTATTAAACGAAGATCTTTAATTTTCGAACTCTAAAATCATGGAGATCTTGATTTTTTTTAAATAGAACGGTATAGTAATTTTTACATAAATGCATGTAAAATTTAATTTTATTTCAATTTTATACAGGTATTACGGTGTCTATCTCTAACGGTTTTCGAGAAATTTCCGTTTTTTTTCGGATTTTCACGACAGATGCGTATTACGAACAAACAAAAGCGGCCATGGAAAAACAAGCATGTTGTTTATTGATACAAATTTTGACATTTCCTGTCTGAAATAAGTGTGTGTATTTAAACAGGTAATATTTTATTACAAAGAAATGAAGTATTCAAGAGAAGAACTCATTGACATGTTTTTTGTGTTGGGTGAGTGTGAGAAAAACTGTTTTCTTGCTACTAGAATTTATGCGACTCGGTTTCCTGAAAGGCGACATCCAGAAGCGATCAGTTGGAATAAGTGAGAGGTGAAAAGAATTCTAAAGAAACATCATTTTTAGCAGCAGATGACGAAAATTCAGTTGCAGAAGACTCAGTAACTGAAAACGACTTTCAGAGGAGGGCAGAGTTTTGAACATAGAGGTCAAAGAATTTTCAAGAAAATCATTTTTTGCTTTATGAACGGCTCTTTTTTCTGAGGAAGCAACTTTTCACAATACTGGATGCGTGTTCAAGAAAATAATTATCATTATTATTCTGTCGAAAATCCAAGAATAGTTAGGCAAATAGATCGCCAACAACGCTGGTCAATAAACGTTTGGGGACGAATTGTTGGAGAACTTGTGGTGGGCCCACATTTTTTAATGGTCACCTTAACAGCCAAATGGAATTTTTAATAAATGAGTCACCAAGATTAATTCAAAATTTACCTATAAACATCCAGGTACAAAATATGTGGCTACAGCAAGATGGAGCCCGGCCCATATTTTGCAACAAGTCAGAGTCCTGTTAAATAATCAATATAAAAACAGATGGATTGGAAGAGGGGCACCAGTTCCTTGGCCTGCGAGGTCGCCCGACCTGACAAACATAGATTTTTTTATGGGGGTATGTAAAAGAATTGGTCTATAGGGAACCTCCAACCACTGAACAAAACATGCGACAAAGAATTGTCGGCGTGTTTGCATCTATCACACCTGCCATGCTCAGAAATGTAGAAAGGGTTTTTCAAGTGAGTATTGGTAAATGCCTTCAACAAAATGGAAGACATTTCGAACATCTATAAAAATAAGAAATTTGTTTTATAATGTTAATTCAAATATACTTTTCAAGCCTATTTTAACATTGAAGATGTCGCTTATTTATTTATTTTTTAATTTTTTGTTTGTTTGTTTGTTGTGTTCTGTTGGCCACTTTTGTACTTTGTATCAATAAACAAGATGCTTGTTTTTCCATTGCCGCTTTTGTTTGTTCGTAATACACATCTGTCGTGAAAATCCGAAAAAAACGGAAATTTCTCGAAAACCGTTAGAGATAGACACCATAATACCTGTATAAAATTGAAATAAAATTAAATTTTAATAAAAATTACTATTTATTTAAAAAAATTATCTATATTTTAGAGTTCTATTTAATAAAAAATCCACAATTTTCTAATAAAAGACGTGTACTCGTTCATGCTTAAGCGAAAACTGAAAACCTCATCTGTCTAACTTTCACAGTTTCGGAAATATTTCTAAATTTCGAATACGCTGCTACAGTTATTTTTTTTTTGAAAAACGTCATGTAATTAAAAAACGATGCGACTTATACCTAGTGTATGTATAACAAAGTGCCATTTAAATTTAACTAGAAATCCAAAAGTGCAATAATATATAGGGTGTTCCATTTAAAATAACAAAGTTGGTATCTATTTCCGGTACAACCGGAAGTTCGCCATTACTGAAAATATTTTCTTAAGATACACCCCATAATACAGTATAAGTCGGCAATGAATGAAATTCTTAATTTAATTCGTGAAGGAGCTATGGAAGCCTGACGCACTATTGCAGGACCCTGTACATAGTATAACAAAATAGTCATTTAGCAATTTTTATCCAACTATGATACGTTTTATTAGTAATATAAAAAAGGTATAAGCGTCTTGAAAATGTATAAAAATCAATATAAATAATAAAATTCGTTGTTGTGTTGACGAATTTTTAAGCTTTAAGCTTATCTTTATGAAATGGGTTGGTATTCAATGATCATCATTCATGAATGTTTAAGGGCGTTGTTTTAAATAATAAACTACTGCCTCTTCCGGAGCTTGGGAACGCACACCAATGGCCAGGGAATAATTTATTATACGTCAGCCGTAATGTGTTATAGTGGATGAGCATGAATTTTCTACGTGAGAAGCGGAATCCCATGTGCTCACCAGGATGCATTCAATTCGTTGCAAAACTTATCTTTCTGATAGAGCCTCTTCCGTTGCAATGAAATAAGTAAATTTTATGTTTTATTTAGAGCGACAGGAAAACTTTTACAAATTCGCTCGAGACATTATATAACGTAAGCCTATTTATGTACTTATATATGTATGTACATACGTACACTCGGTACGACTTAGTCTTCGAACGATTTTAGTGAGTTACCTTATTAAAATCGTTCGAAGACTAAGTTGTACCGAGCGTACACATATATATGTACATTTAACAATGTAATGGAACAAACAAAATCAGTAAGAATAAGTCCTAGGTAAAACATCATTATAGATTTATTAAGCACGTATAACTATTTGTATAGTTTCCTTGTTGTTCTTATAAAATATTACATATTTTTGGAAGTATATATGTTATATAGGAGAAGTGAAAAGTATTAGAACTTACTACACACTACTACTACTACATCGGAGAAGCTGGTAGAAATCTACAAATAAAAATAAAGAAACACCTTAGAGATAAAATATTTTCTAATGTATGTAGACACATGCACGATTATGGACATCATCTAGATCATAATAACACTCAACTTTTACACAAACAATCAAAATCATTTAAACTATCACTGTTAGAAGTTTATGAAATTTATAAAGTTAAGAAAAAGAACAGACACCACTGCCTGAATGACCAAGTCAATCTAATATACTTAAGAGTTTTTTATATGCATTAACCAATCCACACATCATTTATCTTCACACTCAAGTGTAATTAGAAGAAATTTCACACACATCCCATTACCCATCCTTAAAGATATTTTTATATTTCTAAATATTCATTAATACTTTAATAGGTTAATGATTCACAAAAAATAATCTGATTCGAAAATTTTTTTGTAAAATATATTAAACAAATGATTTTTTACACACATTTTAACAACCAAACATTTTTTTATATACATATATTGTCATGTTATTCTTTGTATTTTTACTCCAGGCCTGAAGAAGGTGATATTCACCGAAACTAGTCGCTTTTATAGAACACATACAAATTAATTAGGAAGTACACTTGAATTTTACTTTTCATATTAGAACTTAATTCGGAAGTTTTGTTATAACTTCAAAATAAGGAACGTCTTTATTTTATATATTGGTTTAAACTTGCTGACAGTCATCCGATCAATAGACAATTCGATGGTTATTTAAAATTCAGTTTACTTGAGTAAATATAGTTTTGAACCGCTAACAACATTTGACGATGTTATTCAATGACTGATTTTATACAATTAACTGAAGCGAATAATCATACTCTACTGTTCAATGTTGTTTTGCTACTGTATTATATTTCTACTCTCAAATAAATTTGCGACTGATTCAGAACTGAGAAAGCTAATTGTATTTTCAAGACCATAACAAGGCCGTACGAAGTATTCTTTGAGAATTCACCATGTCGAAATGGACGCTCTAAGTCCAAGAATAATTATGCTAGCAATTTTCCGAATTTGTAATACAAAAATAAGTAAAATGTCATAATAAGATAGTATTGAAACAGCAATAAAGCCATAAGCAAGTGATTTTGCTGACTGTAGGTTCTCTGATGATTATCCGTCTGCAGCAGGTACTACAAAGACATTCAGATATGACCTTGTGTTTGAAGGAAAGTTCAGTCTGGATAACATAACCTCTCAGCATTGCTGTTGAAACGCGTCGGTGTTTTAGTTAAAACTTGTTAGGTGTTTAGTGGGTTAAAGTGTTTAGTGTTATAACCTCTCTTTTAATTTTATTTTCAGTTATCGTAATCGAAATGTGAGTCATGACGACATTTTCAAATGTATGTTCTCACTTTCTACTTATTTATATATTTGTTATGTTATATTAGATACTTACATATACAGTGTGGTGGCTACTTATGGAATAAAATTATTTTTGATGTCGTAGAGTTTCATGAAAAATCCTCGAACACGGGAATTGTTAATTTTGAAGATACTGCTTCTAAATGAAATTGGAAGTATACAGGGTGATTCATGTAAGTGTAGCACACACTATATGACTTTTTCAACTCAGCACCCTATATATATTTTTAATTTTTAAAGTGTCCTTAGTGATCTGATTTTAACGATATCTAACACTTATTACCTAATTGCTTGATTACGTTAATTACAGGCTAAGACTATGAAAAACTTTATTAGAATTACTGTTCCAGTTTAACATATTCAATGTTCGAAATGTTTTCCATTGGTCATAACTTAATCTACAGCAAAAAAGTGTACTTTCTTAAACTGAAAATTTTGTTCCTACAATGTTTCTCATCCAATTTCAGTACATACAGTAAAGAACGGTACTCAAAAAGTTTTACAAGCAGGGCTAAAACTTTTTCACCTTGCATTTTTTATTGGAAGCTCTACAGACCGTTTAAAATAAAGACAATATGACATTATCGCCTACAGTGATAGAGACATTTTAGTAATTTATCTCTTTATAAAAGACATTCTGTACTTAAGAAACAGTGTAATATTTAACAGAAGGTCATACTAGTTATAGAAACTTTGATAATGATCGGATACGGAGACAAGTGGAGAAGTCAAGTGGAAGTCACTAATATCGTAATCAGAATTACCCAAAGTTATCCAATATTTTGCAAGAAACCGTTTCCAAAATTCAGCCACAGTTTAGAGAACTTGGACATGTCCGTCCGATAAAAAGAAAACTTGATTTTGTGAAAGTACATTTTATCAAGTGTTGCAGAGAATCCAACAAGTTTACGTCGAATAGCTCGAGAAACTAACGTTAGGCATCCAGTTGTTTTAAAATGTTTACATCATTGAAAGCTTGATGCCTATAAGATGATATGTAGGTATTTATGCAGAAATTAACCGAAGACCAATGACTAAACTGAACAGAAATGAGGCAACCCTTCTATCCTGTTTTCAGATGAATCAACTTTCATGTTGAATGGAGAAGTAAATCGTCAGAACTGTAGGCACTAGATCCAATTGTTATTGATAGGAATTTGTAAGCGATAAAATATTTGGATGTGATTAGAAATGATGTCCCTGTTCTGGCAAATTTATACCCCAATGAAGTAGGTGCAACCCTACCAAGAGAAAATGCTTGGTTTCAGCAAGATGAGGCAACACCTCTTTTTGTTGTATTTTAAAAAACATAAGTAGGGCATTTCCTAAATGGATAGGGTCAAAAGGTGCCATTGAGTGGCCAAGTAGATCACCAAACCTTTCACCTTTGGTTTTTTTTTATGGAGGAATCTCAAATATAATATTTCACCTTAAGTTTTAAAAAAGTTAGAGAAGAGTTTTACTATAGATTACGTTATTTCTAACAAGTAAATGGAGAATATTTCGAATATTTAGTGTTAAACTGTAACAGTAATTTTAATGAAATGTTTCATAGTCTCATAGTATTAATGTCTGTAATTAATGTAATCATCATCACTTAGGTCATAAGTGTTGTAGGTCGCTAAGATCAGTTCATTAGGGTGACTTCAAAAATTAAAAAATATATAGGGTGTTAAATTTAAAAAAGTCATCTACTTCGTGCTGCACTTATGTGAATCATCCTGTATACTTCCAATTTCATTCAGAAGCCGTATCTTTAAAATTAAAAATTGATGTGTTCGAGCATTTTGCATGAAACTCTACGATAACACAAAAAATAATTTTATTCCATAAGCGGTTACTACACTGTTTATACTATAGTAATAGTTGTGCCTATCGATAACAAGAAAGAGATGCATTCATAATAGAGAAATATAAACTCTACATTGATTTATAAGAAAAAAAGTTAATTTGCAAATTTATTTAGCATTGAGCGAATATTGTACTACAGAAATAAAACACAGCTTCTGAAAAAAAATCGTAATATAAAATTTAATCAACTTGTTAGGAGTCAACTGTCTACAAAGCGTAGCAAATGGATACGCTCAGGTTTCGAATATAGGCTGTCGGATTTTGTTTAAAGCATTGTGTTGAGGGCAATCCGTTTCTGAACGACGATACCGTCGTGTGTCGTGTTTGTTTCTAATTACCTCAGAGCGGCGTTAATTAACGACCTACGTACAGCAGTACCCGTTTGTCTTTATACCTACATGCTTCTGAATTTCGTGTGCTCCTATAAAGTAAACATAATTAGTTTTACTTACGCGAAAGCACAATGGATAGAAAATTTCATTCTTGATAGATGTGTTGCCTTACAAAAGTTTTTGAGATGGTTTGTATGCATATACAAATGATTTAATCAAATATTTCTTTAGGTTATTTTAGTTTACACTGTTAATTAAGGATTAGGTTTTGTTTCGAAAGCAGGTTTTAACAACCGCATATTGAAAAAAACTTACATCTTAAGGCTCAATTTGTCAATACATATCTGAAAATGTATATCTTTTTCAAGATTGAAACAAGTGTTATTATATTTAAATCGTGAATTATAATTAAGTGATCTGGGATGAAAAAACAAGAGTTTATTAATCGTAAACCAATTCAAAACTTTCTTCAACAGTAAACTGCCAACGCTAGTGCAATCTCTTCGGATTTATTAATAGAAACAGTAGAAGTATCATCCATACACATTACAAAAAACTAATCAATTCAAAATGTAACGATGCTATTGATGTACTCGTTTGCTAGTATGCTCATTTTTTTTTCTGAAAGTAAGCTTGGCTATTGTCGTGCTACCTAGGCACGACAATAGACAAGTTGAGTGAGTCTATGTTTGTTGGCGATGACACTGCCAGTTATCTTGGCATTGATTATGGAGTAAGTTTTTTTGCACCCTTCAGTAACTAACATTACCTCCAAGTTAGCGCTAAGTCTAAATCCGCAGTTTTATGTAGAACCATAGAAATTGGACACAAAGATACTAAAGCTCATAATATACAATTGAATATTTAAAAATAAAACCCAACTCTTTTGTAGGTTGTGAGACAAACAACTTAAAAATGAATATGAAGTAGATGTTGTTATCCTGCAACATTGAGAGTTGTATCACTTTTTAAATCAACCATAGTATGGAAAACTTGTTTAGAAACAATAATGCACGCCTATTGTCTCTAGTGGATTTTAGCATTATCAAATAAAACCCTATTGCAAACAGCAATGCAGCGAACTAATCCCATATAAAATTTAACATCTGATTGGATGGACTTAATTTCACGCCACCGTATGTGATTGGTTTTTTGTTCGGAGTACGCTTTGTTTCTTGTTGTGGGGGCGCAACTGCTATTGACAAATGGACAACCTAGATTCGGCCGATGTTTCGGTCGGGAGTAAATAAAACGGACTGCCACGCGTATGTAACTCGACTTTGAATAATCACAGCAGTAACAGAATTGTTCGAATGCAGGGAATTTTAAATTGGTCTGAATATCCAAAGGCTTCTTGTCGGTTTAATTAAAATGGTAATAGATTTGATTGTTGTTGCTTGTTTAGAGCAAAGCTGATTAGAGCATACCAATGTATTGAACAAATTACAATAGTTTAGGAAACGGTAGGTACAGTATCCGTTACTTTTTATGCACTAATTAGCTTATTTTGAAAAATACGATGATGGTAAGTGATTTTTGGTTATCAGAACATTTAGTTTATTCGACAAAAATACAATAAAATCTGATGTGTAATAGCATTGAATGATGTCTTGTGCAACCTTTGGGTAGATTTGTATTATTTGTAGAGTTGAAGGAAGAACATTAATCGAAAAATATTAAACAGATGCAAACAAAATGGAGTTACATGTATAGGTGTAACATAAGTTCTTATTCTCGAGTTTAATCGGATAGCTCAAGGTTTCTGATGATTTAATGGTAAGGGGACAGAAAGTGAGAGTTCAAATCCGATTCGAGGAGAAATGTTGTAGTCGGCTGTTTCAGAACAGCGCTCGAGTTGCTGATGGGATATAGTTAACAGGGTTGGTGAGATAGTAGTAGGTGTACTATAGGCGCATCAGAGCAGTTACTCATCGACGTGGACATCCTGTATAAGCTGTATTTTGACAGCTAAAACCTGTCAAACTGTCATCATTATGACAATTTGGTGGTTTTATACAGGTTTTAGCTGTCAAAATACAGCTTATACAGGTGTCCACGTCGAGTGATTTAGTAGATTTAAGCAGTACTAGCAAATTTAATTTTGAATTCTTACTTTTGAGTAATACAGACGTTAATGCTATTTGAGTGATTATTGATTTTAATCATTGTGTGACATTGGGCTGTAGTTTAAACGAAGAAATGGTTCTTTACCATAAAGATTTCTAGTGTTGTGTACTGATAAAGATAGTGGGGATACATTTTTCGTAAACATATTGCGGTAATGCCAACCACAATTGTTCACGGAACAAATACAATTGTAAACGTACATTTACAACCAATTCAAAGTTACGAATTAAGCTTGTGAGTACGCATGAAATTGTAAACTTGCGTTTACAACTACGTCTTGAAGTGTTAAACAAACACTTTGCAATTTAATTCATGCATGAAAGTATTAACTGTATTAATGTATATTTTCTATTAGTAAGAACCTGTTGTGCCAACTTGTTCATTACAGGTGTATTGTAAACGAAATATATGGACAGAATATATGTGGATTACTGTTCAAATGTTAATTTGACAATCTATCTTGACAGAACGTAAATATCTGTCTAAGAGTATCAACCAATCACAGCAGCCAATTATGTGATTTCCAATTCCATGCTTGGCGAGACCAAGCAACGAATTGTATATATCACCATAAAATATTGCACAGTGAATTATAATGTGGGAAATGTAGCAACATATTTGTAGTAATTGTACTGCGGTAATATACCTACTATTAACACACCATAAAACTTGGGTAGACAAACATGAGTAAATCTTGCCTACTATGCTTCAATCAATGGGTTTGCTTAAACTTTATACGTCTAATTTATCTGGTTATCTCATTCTGTTTGTAATGAAAGAACTATATTGGTTGCACTACTTTCTTATTTTCCATTATTCCATCAGTTTTAATATCAAGACACTACTTTATATGTTTTTATTCTCGCTCATGCCGAAGGTATTAGGTGATGGAATTCACTCATGACCGAGCGCATTCGTTAGTATACCACATACTCGGTAGCATTTTTCTTATCCGTAGACGCTTGAACGACCGCTCATGTGATATTTTACTGATGGAGTATGTCATAAACTTTATCAGTAGAATATGTCATGGTGTTTCGTATAAAATTGAGCTATTTCATTTTCCTGAAAACTCAACGTGTAAGCCGCGCCAGAGACGAAAACCTTCTGACACAGAAACTTTTTCGTCTCTAGCGTGGTTAACATGTCAACTTACCATGACCTTTTGGCGCTCCTCATCTAGTTTATTGTCCCTGTCAGGTTTTTGTTTACAGCGTGGTTTACACGTCAAGTTACCGTGACCTTCTGGCGTTTTTAATATAGTTTTGCTCCTGAAGAAGCCACTTATACAATGATGAAACGTCGAATTTGAAAAAATTCTATGTTTTTTGTATTTTTGTTTTTAATTTTTACTTTTGTTTTATTTTTGTATTGTATATACTGATAACAGAAACTTTGTGATATTGGTTTTACTACAAAAAAGTACTATTGAAAAACTGAAGGAAAAGTAAATAGCATTTTTCTGAACTTACAGAAATTGACTTCGACTAAGAAACTACACTGATAAAACCACAACAGTTGACCATGAAGATGCTTGCCAACGCGTTGTGGAAAATACTAAATACGGACGAGTTAACTACTAGAAGAATAAGCAGTTAGATACAAAAGACCAGAAAGGACAAAAGTATGTATATTCAAAGTTCTCCTTATTACCTACATGAATTTAGGGTTATACAAAAATTGCATGATTGAAAGGTTAGATTAATTTTTAAATGCATGTTATTACTCCTTGCAAACTTGAGTTCATATGGAGGTCGTAGTGGAGTTAATAAGTTTTCTAATTGGTATTTACAACATGTAAAGGCTAATATGTAATAAGACAATGTAGTCAAATATTCGGTATGCTATGTTCGCAGTTACACAAACAACAGTCTTGCATCCTGCGTCAGTTTCAGTTGGCTTATACTTTAATAATCATTATGACTGCATAATTGATTAGTCAGCTATTTCTGAAGCTAACCAGGAAAGGATGTAGTTAGAATAGCTATTAGCTAATTAATTAAAATAGTTTTCATTTAACAAGTAATATTTAGTTGTAATTAAAATCGTTGCACTAGCTTTTTATGCTACATAGGGATTATTTTCACCGATAGTACGACACGTTAGCTGCATTCAGCTTATTTACGTCAAACGTCAACCTAACATAATGTATACCTGCATAAAAATTAATTGAAAGCCGCTGGAGTCGAGAGGATTTTAAAAATGTATAAACAAAATAAACTACGAGAAAACGGAAACATTTAATTAGTTCATTGTAAGAATTTTATGATCAAGAATTTATTTCACGTTGAATTTTCTAATTTAATCCGTTTAAAAATCTCAAAAATACATTAATATTTATTTAATATATTTCCGCTCCTAATTACTATTGTGCCAAATTGTAAATTCTTTTTAAATGAAAGACGATTTTTGTGTATTTATTAAATTGCTTGGATAATTTATAAGACAGCCACCCGGCTATGGTAGTAACTCAAAGAATGTATAACGGCATACAATTTCACTTTACAAATATACAGCTACATACATACATAAGCCTTACTCGCTTGCTTCCGTTACTGTAAGTAGACGTATGTATTGTGATGTACTTTTGGATTGCATTATGCTTTTGATGCTTCTTAATAAAACTTAGATATACTGCACAAAAGTTCACTATATTTTAAAGTCAAAAAATTTTTTACAATGTTAATATATAAAAATCTTATCTTATAGACTATAGAAATTTGAAATATGGTTCTAAATTTGTTTTTCTGACACATGTGGAATTTAAGCTTTTGTAAAATGGTGTTTATCTTTATTTAGATTAAATTGAGTGACTATCCATTAAAAAATTTTCTCCCTACTTTAGAAATATGCCAGAATTTCTTATACTACTATAATAAGTTGCAAAGTCTCAAGTTTTTCGTAAATATTTGATCAATAATCCTCTCTTATTTAATGAACTAAAAGGATATAACACCAAGAGTAGGTTTATTACGCTATCTTAATAAAACAAGCCATTACTGAAAAAAAAAGAAATACACTCCTATATCAGCAAAGTTTTTCCATCTACATTTTTTTCTTTGCAAATATCTAGAAGTATCTAATTTTTTCGCAAACATTTTTTACTTCTGGATGTTACCTTTCTCGCAGCTTTCATTCATCTCACCGCAAATATTTGCCTTAATTTTAGACGCAATTTAAATATTTCAAACTCCTTTCCCGGACGAGAAATAAGCAGAACAAAAAAATAATTTAATCTGCACGATGGCAACGCTAAATTTTAAACTTGTACAGGAGCAAAAAGGTTAATAAAAAGAACGGATTAATTATATTTCATCTCTGTTCTTTCTCCTCTTTTACGGAACTGGTGCTGTCGCGACTTTGGCGACCCGCGATGAAATAAACTTATTTCGTGTTCCAATTTCAACGAGATATTTTCAACTAAAAACGTAAACTTATTTCTAAAGTTCTCGAAACTTGTATCGAAGTGGGAGTGGCTACTAGTTTGCAACAATGATAAATTTATAATTTTATTGCCACTAACACCTAAACATTATCAACGAATGTACAAGAAAAGTACCCGGTAAAATGTAAGAATGAAAATCGCTACTTTTTCAAGTATTAAATACTATAATACTATACTTAAATTCTTTCATACTTCTTTAAAGAAAGATAAATATTGTGTAGTAGTAACAATGGATAAATTATTATGTTATTTGAATAATCAAGACAGACCACCTTCTGCAGACCTTCTGGACGGTGAGTGATGTGAGAAGGTTTCTCTATAATTGATCTTCTAACATCTCCTTACATACATATTTGCTTCTAGTGCGGTTAACACATCGAGCTGCCTCGACATTCTGATGTGCTCTATTTACTTTTTGAAGCATTAACTTTTTTTTTTTTTTTTTTTTTTTTTAATGTGGTGGGTGCTTAGTTGCAGTGACTCCGTAAGCTGTATTACTTGTCTGGCTATCACTGCAACTCTTGCGGTGTAGTTTTTTGGTGTGTGTAAGTTGTGTTTAAATGGCTTTGTGACAGCATCATATCGCCTTTTATGATGCCGCGCTGTTAATCACTTTGCTCCCAACAGCGAATGGCAAGTCGATCCGGGATTAAACTCTCTGAAAAAATGTCACCGTCCCTCCAGAGAATTGAACCCCGGCACCTATCGTTCTCTCACAACAATAGTCAGCCGCCTAACCACTGCGGCCATCGACCCGTTAACTTAGCAAGAATGATGCAATCTTGTGACATTTATAGTGATTTAGATCACATATCTTACAATATTATAACTTATTACATTAACATAATTACAGCAAAAGTAGTGTAACATTAGAATTGATTTTGCTTCACATATCGATAGCCGTATTAATCAAAACGAAAGACGTACTGCAATGTACAGTTTATTCCAGAATTAATGTCGTGGGTCTACAGGGGCGATATCAAACTTTCTTCTTTATGGGTGTGGCTTATATCGAATATTCTCCGCTCTCGGAAATAAATCGCTTGTATTACTGAGTGTTTATAGAAATTGAAATCGTGAATGCATACACAGTAATTGTATATTGCAATCGTTTATTTTAGGAATATGCCTATATTCTTAGTAATTAACTTAGTTTAAACTGCAATGAAATGTATGCATGAGAATATACATATGTATGTGTATTCGTTAGTTTTAACACGGATACAAGCAACTGTAATAAAGAGAATATATAGTTATAATAATATGTAAAAAAATCGGTTGATCTAAGAAGACGATAAGAATATCTCACAATGCAATAGCAAATCCCATAAATAGTATCGCTTAAATATTAATATCATTACTTGAATTGAAAATAAAAGAATATACTATTTCAGAATAACTTGTATAATAATCGCTCACATTTCAGCTGAATCTTATTAGTCAATATTTAAAATGTAGGTAATTAGTAAAAATACATAAATAAATTACCTACATAAATAGGTTACTTTTTAACTAGAAATAAATGAAATAAAAAACATATTCCTTCCTGAGACATTTTTGAAACTTCGCTTTCTTATTTTTATTTTGCTTTCATTACTATTTTGTAATAATTATATCTCTAAAAGGGACATTCTTTTTTTACGTTTCATTCACTATTAGTTTTACTTTCAAGTTAGTAATATTAAATTGAAGCGAAATGGCTTTTCGTTCATTCTAGGTTCAGAATATTTTATGCAAAGGATTTCTTTTAAGTCTCCAAAATCTAATAGTCAGTATAAACTCATACCTATGTATGTGCAATACGACAATTTTGAATGGTCATTTTTTTTTCTTTTCGTACTTCAATTCGTCAACTGTTCCGAGGATATTCAAAGTAACCACACGGACATCAAAGGTGCCGACGTGTGTTATCGTTACCATTGTTCTATACTGCGAATAACGGTTGAGGCATGCATGCGATTCTTAAAATGATTTATACGTTACATTCGTGTATTCGGAAATTTAGTCGTTGATGAAACGTTTAAAACATTTACGAGATTTTGTCATTCATTGAGCTTGTTTGTTTTCATGCTTATGCTTGTTTTTATTTATCGTATGCTGTTATCATTGGATAATTGTTATCAAAATAGTTCCGTCCCAAACCGATCACATTAAGCGACGTCCACTGTATTTCTATTCTACAGATATTAGCTGGTTTTCCCTGAATTGCATTTCATCTTATTAAATAAATGCACCCATTAATCGATAAAATTAGGGGTAAAAAAAAGTATTAAGAGCGATTATCTATGTAATTATATTTCTTCGAATAATGGTAATTCGATAGGTTCTTGTTGTTACATTAAGGAACTACACACACACATTTTACAAAATTTATTAGAATGAGATAGTGAGGAACAAATGTAATTCCACAACCTACAATAATACCACTTTCCATTTTAGTTTTTGTTACTTAAAACGCATTAGCTTGAAACTAAATAGATACCCTTACGAGTATTTAAAAGTGTAGTGAAAAGAATACTTATTGTTATTGACGTATAAATGCTCATATTCCACAAATTTAAGAGATGAATAAAATATAGTAAGCAATTGCTACCGTTAATTATTAAGCAGTTGTTATGTCAAATGAAATTAATTCTTCAGTTATACATATGTAAGGTTGTTACATACATAGATAAAGGATTGATTCGTTTTTTTAATAATTTGCGATGTATGTATATATATGCAGGGCTCGTGGCCTAGTGGCTTGCACACTTGCCTCGTAGTCCGGCAGTACCGCGTTCGAACCCCGGTGCTTCCTTTCTGATTTTGGTTTTCTGTAGTTTTCCAAATTCCACGGCAAATGTGGAAAGGTTACATCTTAAGTCGGTCTACAGCCGCAGGTGTAACAATAACTCATGGCCAGCCGATGCCCCCTGTAATTGGCGCAAGCTAAGGCATGAATTATTATTATTATGTAATAGTGTGTACCGGTTGTATATCTTTTTGTAGCTATGACAAAGTTTACGATAAGGTAATGAAACGTTAGCATTTCTCGACTATTTTATTATCCAACCGTTCTAAAAGCGATCGCCTCGGCAAGACCGATCCCGGGCGACGTATAAGTTCCTCCCATAAGGAAGAAAGTTAGATATCGCCCCTGTAGACCTACGACATTAATTCTGGAATAAACTCTACATACATACGGGTGGGGAAATACGTGATGGACTTATAGGCCGAAAACACCGTGCATTGAAACAAGCATAGTTGCCAGTACAGAAAATGTATGTACCGTGGAAGGGAGGCGCGGGAAGTCGAGGACAGTCGGGTCTAGTGACTTAACAGCGCTCGATTCTCGACGAAGCGATGTGGCAACTTTGTTTATATATTCATATAGGATTATATGGAAAAATAATGAGTCGATGTGAAATTTCCCTATCGGTATATCGCGATTCACCAGTAAAGATTGACTTCAGACTGGAACCATCTAAGCCCAAACAGTACCTGTTACATATATGTAATTACTGATTTGGCATAAATGTCATATAGTGTTGCAGCTGTAGCTTCGGAGTTAGGCACTCCAAATGTTGCAATGTGGAACATTGGAAATGTCGGACATTGCAGAATCGCGTATCTAAATAATAACACATTCGTTTTTATTAACTGCCTCATTTGATTAAATTGGCAAGAAAAATTTTCGACAATGACTTTAAATTGGAAGATAAAATTGTCTACGAAAGGTGTTGGAGAAGTTGTTTCATTATAGACTAAAGAATTTAAATTTCGGGTGGGGAAGCAGGAAAAACATTGTCATTCCAGATACTTTTAATGATCCTAATACAATAAATGATTATTTCATAAACAGTATAATACCTTGTACTACCAGCACGACCCATACTGTGAACTATCCGCGAACTCTCAGTGAATTTCATTTTGTTACGGTTGAACCATCGAATGTACAAACCATAATACGCAACATTAAATCAGCGCTACCGGCGTGGACGGTATCAATATCTCAATGATACAATATTGTTGTCCCCTCCTAATACTATATAACTATATATCCTATATAACTCATATAATAAATTCTTGTCTTCTGACTGGTGTTTTTCCTGATAGTTGGAAAGAGGCTTTGCTGGTACCGTTACCTAAAAAGAGCTCGGTTGAACAGATTTCTGATTTGAGACCGATAAGTGTGATACCGCGCAAAATTTTGGAGAGGGTTTTGGAAACACAAATAAAGGAATATGTTTCCAAGAACAATCTCCTCCCAGAAGTGCAATCAGGGTTTAGGATGAACCACAGGTGTGCCACGACACTTCTCGGTGTCACAGATGACATACTTTCAGCAACAGATCAGGGTCTCATGACAATTCTGGTCCTTTTCGATTATTCAAAGGCGTTCGACACCGTAAACCATCAAATATTGATAAATATTCTTAAGAGCAGCGGGTTTGGGGAGGATTCGATGAGGTTGCTGACAGAATTTCTTACTAATAGGACACAGCGCGTCCGTTTAAAAGGTACTGTTCCTGACTCGGTGTCCATATTACAAGGGGTTCCACAAGACTCTATAATGAGCCCTATATTGTTCTCTTTATATACTTCCCATTTTGTTGATGTAATAGCGCATTCTAAAATTCATTTATACGCTGATGACACGCAGTCGTATCATTCGTTCCGGTCTTCTGACTGAAGGGATGCAATCGCAAACATAAATGCCGATCTGAAAAGTCTATGTTCCATATCCAATAAATACTGTCTGAAAATAAATCCAATAAAATCACAAATACTGTCACATTTCCCATAAGCTCGGTGACACCGCTTGGTTGAATATGACAAACAGAAGAGAGCTAGTCAGTCTGTGTTTATACCATAAAGTCATGCTTTTGAAAACTCCATCATATTTGTATAGAAAAATTAGTTTTCGAACTCACGTGCACAATATTACCACACGGTTTAGAGGTAAGATTTTCCCTCCACGATTCCGTTTAGCGCTTTTTTAAAGGTCATTTACGTACGACATTTATAAAAACTACAACCTCCCTGAAAGTTTAAAAGTAAATTCCGTATAGCCCTTCAAAGCAATTCAAATTTGTTGTAGTGAATTGGTTAATCATTCATTTGACACATTTTGGCTAGACTGAGGATAGTAGATACCAATATGAATTGTATTTTTAATTACTGGTGAACTATTTATGTTTTATCTCTCTCTTAATAAATTTTAGGTACCTATTATTTTTCTCGCAGTATGGAATCATGATGCAACAAAGTTTACTGCGACACTTTTATTCTGACAAGTACACTATCGCCACTTGTCATGATGTGCAGTTAGTTTAAAAAGAAAACCTAACATCAGTATATTCCAAAGTTCTTACGTTAAGTTGTTTTCGAAAAATATCAAGGTGGATTAGTTCGTTTATCCTATCCACGTAATCTTTAATAGGATAAAATTACGTTACTGTCACCTTGCGAATAGTAGATAGTAAACACAAAAGATTTAAAACCTTTTACACTGAACTTGCTTGTTTTATTTGCAGGATTCACTGTAAACAATATCACGAATGTAACGGTGGATGAGACTTCTATTATTTATACGTGTCAACATCAAACAACTACATCGAGAGCTCCCCTTAATTGCACATCTCCCGCTATTATTTCTCTTGTTTCAACTAACTTTTCCTCCTTTATCTCTAGCTCTACGCATACATCCGTATAAAATTCGCCATTCTGGCGGCAAAACGAAGCTGTTCAGATGATAACGTATCAAAGCAGCGAAAACTCTGCTCTCACAGATCACATTAATTGTCCTATATTATTTGTTTTTCTCATTTGCTATATGTCACTATATACAAAACGAAAATACGACAATGTATATGAAACATATAACGAAGTAATGAATTTCCTTCGTCCTCCTATTTGTCAGATATTTTTCTCCCCGAAGAAAAGATATAGAATATGCCACTGAGCGTCTCGACCGAGGTTTTCTTGATTAGGTAAAGTTCAAAATCTGTTTCCGTGATGTACGGTGAAGAAGAGAATACGCAAAAGTTTTCAGCGAAAAGTTTAATTAAAAATTGAACGACATATTTTGATATTAATACTTCCTTAAAATATTAAAGTTCAACGATTTAAAGGATTTTAAAAGTTTGCAAGAATTTTTAATAAAATGAATAAAAAGTAGGTAGCTGTGTCAAACTTGTAATACAGAGAAAAGGGGTATATGAAATGTAAATTTCTTGTCGAATTAAATCAACGAAGAAGTGTTATTTATAGATTTTTATGTATTATACAATGCGATATTGCGTATTACAGTAAACATTTTAATTTTGTACTTTGTACGCAACTAACAGAAAAAACCATCAAAGCTAATATTCACAATAATTAATGTGCATTGCTTATACATTAACTTAAATATAATATATTAAGTATATTATGTAAATAATTTAATAATAATCACAATGGTTAGATACATATGTAGGGGAAGTACCTACAGTATAATGAAATCTCTATAATTCAACAGAGTAAGATAGACATCTTACGAAATCAGGCATTACCTTCCAGTATAAAAAAGTCTCTAAACTCATTCAAAAGCTTGTTTATTGTTAAATATATATATTATCGAAGTATACAGATCAGTTAGTAAAAAATTGAGAGGTAAATTGCTATTCGAAGTGGAAAAAACATAATCTAAGAAAATAGCTAAGTAATCAAAACTAACTCGAAGACAGCGTCCATCGATATTTCGGTTAACCTACTCTGCTAATGTAACAGCGCAACAAATAAAATGTTCTTTAAATTTACTAGTAACTAACAGACGTATACAACACGTTTCTTGGGCAGTAAACGATTTCATAATTTTCAAGCTAAGATTGTCAACCTTGGTAGCTGATTTCTGCTTCGCTGTTTGGCTTTGGTTTCTTAGAAGGACTGCTTATCTATCAACAAGGCTGTGCAGTTCTTTTACCAGTATTCGTGATGCTGTTCGGCATTCTTTGCATTTCTTTCGTCACTTCGCAGCCTTTGTAATTAACAGGATGTAATTTATCACAATTGAAAGACTTTAGCGCATCACACTATCTGTCGCATGCAACGTCATCTGACGAGAACAAATTTAACTTTGACGAGCCTGATGGCTTCAAATATTATTGAAACGATTTGAGCAAGTACACTGAAGTGCGACGAGCCGATCTGAACTCCAACGTTAAGTCTTTGGGCAATATTGGCAGGAGAGATGTATGCTAATAATAAAAAGTAAGACAACATCAAAGAACTAAAATCTGCGGTAACGAGATGTTGGAATGAAATTCCTATTTCAACATTGACCAAATTGATAGGCAGTAGGAAGACTCGGATTTTGAGGTTATTTTGAATTGAGGATCTCACACTCACTACCAAGTCTATAGATAATTTTTTATGTATTTATTTTATTTAGTTTTGAGTTATCATTATTTTAGACATTTTGTGTATAAAATGTAATACATTTTTAAATAGTTATTTTCTATTGCATTTGTGTTTCTTTGTAGTTCAGTATTAACTTCAATGCAGAATTTGCTGAGGGTATAGAAAACAAACCACATATTCGGTTCATATGGCACTATAGAGATTAATCTGAGTGTACGAACGCAATCGTTTGTTTTTATTTAAGTGGCTTGTTTATACTTACCTGTTATTAGTTTTATTATCCGTGTAAATAATTTTGTATTAAAAATGTAATGTAATAAATGTCAGCTAATAAAATTCCCGAGATTAAATACAATTAAATGTGAACTTTAAACAAGTGAAGTAAATTAGCCTAAATTTTTGACATTGGGCTCATTTATTTTCTAATGCAGTCACACTTTCTTCTAGTTTTATGGTTTTTCGTTCTGCTTAAATTACACATCAGTGTAGATAGTGTACATGTCTTTTTTAATAATATACATCCATTACACAACGAAGTTACATCGTAATAAAATTAAATATATAGAGAATAAACAAGTTTAGTACTTTTCATCTAAAACACCAGCCTTCAGGTCATCGACTGAAAATATCTTTTACGTCTAGGGACTAAATTCCTACCTTTAAAAGTTCGCTTTTGAGCTCAAAACATTTACGATTCCTTTACGGTATTTTCTACAGTAACGCATTAGTTCTTCAAGTTTTATTTACTTATTCACTTTGAGAAAACTTTTCTGCTCGAGTATATTTTGTTTCTTTTTTTTTTGAATTCTCAAATCGAATCTTTTTGTATGCAGCGTAAAACGTAGTCGTTTTACCTTCGTTTGACGTTTTTTGCTTACTGCTTAAAGCGGTTAACTGCAGATCGTGTTTATTTCAAACGATACAATAATTTTAGTTTAAGCAATTAAGTTGGTTATGACTTGTAAACGCAGAGGAAAGATATGAGGTAGTGTTGAATCCACATGTACTCTATATTTATGTTTTTCA
Source organism: Holotrichia oblita (assembly GCA_023690525.1). Taxonomy (NCBI): domain Eukaryota; kingdom Metazoa; phylum Arthropoda; class Insecta; order Coleoptera; family Scarabaeidae; genus Holotrichia; species Holotrichia oblita. The sequence goes on from CM043017.1 coordinate 106,675,120, forward strand.
AACGTGCAGTAATGATCACTCAATTATGCAGTAAGTCAGCAGTAGGAAGAAATGATGTAATGATGTAAATGTAGTAATATTTGTAGTCGAAGAGCCGTCTGTACGCAGGTACACGGGCAGCTCAGGAGAGGGCGGAGGTATCTACGGACCGAGATGTAAGATTTATTCTGGGGCTCGATTCTCGAATCTCGAATGAAATTTGTCGCGTACGACAAATGTCGCACGAATTTGTCGAGTGACGTTGAGATGATCTATTCTCGAATACTCATCGACACTAAGATGATCGCTCGAAATAATTGTCGATTGGTAAGTAGCGGCAACAGCGCTTTAATGGATATAAATGTGCATCTACTATATCGATTGATGAAATATTGCTCATACTCACTCACACTCAGTCATGCTCAGTCATACTTGTGCTAGTTCCTGTCATCAACGTAACGTCAAAATTACATCTTTTTTTTTGTAATTATTGTGAGTACTTACAATGGATAAATAAAATCGTATTGTAGTAATGAGCAAAAGAATGTATTGGTAGGGTTTTCTATTGCAGCAAGCATGATTCCTTCTTCCATGTTTGCCATTTTTACTTTATGTCAGATATATAGAAACGAGACACTACAATACATACACATATTAATACAGTTAAATAGAATAAAATGCATAAAAAAAATTACCGAAATCACTTATGTATAGTAATGTGAGGTAATATGAGCATAGTAGGTAATATGAGCATGGGAAAAGACTAGGTATAAAATGTTTCAAAATAGGTATAGCCTCTACAAACATGATCATGTTAAAAACACAAATTATTGTACAGTACTTGATAAAGAATGTTATTTTGCATGATAAAAAATATTTATGTTGGTTACAGCGGTAATTTTTCGATAATTTTCATAGTAGAATAATTAGGCGTTGTTATGGAAATGCGGTTAATAAGGATAGACATTTCTAAAGTTCTGTCACAAAACTGGTAATTTATACATGAATTAATAAATAAAGAGTTTAGATAAATTTCATTTTGTATTACGTAAAATAATCTAATCAAATACCATACGAGCTTTGAATTAAAATCGATAATTTCACGAATGCTTGTTGCATAGCGACGAAGACGAGTGTCAATTTGACAAGCATTTAAATCACGACAGCCCGTAGGGTTGGAGTGATCATAGATAATATATACATTTCATTCTCTATAGATTGGACACTTCTAATAAAATTTTGTTGGCGTGTTTCTGCGCCATCTAGTGAAATGTGTTAAATTTAAAACAGACCATACTGGGGCACGAAAAGCTTGTTTATTATTGAAAATTGAATTTCTAACTTTTAAACTAAAAAACAAAGCGCTTTTATATAGTTTCTGAATATTGTCCTATATTTTCATTAAAAATATTTTGACAAAAATGTTATCTTCGTGGAACACGACGAAATAGAATTTCATTCCCTAACGCTTCTCGTGAAGTTTCAATTTGGATGATATATGTCACGTATACCTGTAATATCGAAACCGAAGGTTAGGTAATTTATAAAAATGATCTCAAAAGATGTTCAAGTTTTAACAATCTCGGAAAGTCACTAAGGGGTACTATTAGAATGTAGGTCTAAACCATAACAGAATTTAATAACACATCTTGTATTTACCTGTTAATTGGATGTTGTATACTGCACTCTCCTTGGCGAAGTATATTGTATCTGGTGTTATCGCCTTGAAGACATTAAACATTTCTTGTACTGCTTCAATTTGTATGGGATAATGCGATATGAAAATAAAGTGTCACTGCTTTATGTCAAAACTAGTATGTCAGCTCTTGTCAATTTAATAGAAACGATAGTTTCATCCTTAAGCGGCATTTAACACTACTATTTCAGGTTTAAACTAAACCACGTCCAACATAATCCTTCATATATACATACATAATCAAAGACCTCTTATACGCGAAGGTGTCGAGGTTTAAAGTTCTCTTAATTTAGTTCCACAGATTCAACAAATTCACGCCACTCTTTCCTGTTTCTGGCTATCTCTTTTTTATTCCAAAAATTTTTGTAGAGTGCATAATCCTTCAACTTATATTATATCTTCTCCAAGAATATCACAAAAATTACCATATTCTACTAATACTGTTTTTAAAGACGCTTGCGACACAACATACAAAATCAGAATGACAATATAATGTCATAATGAGATAAGATAACAATATTTGTTGTTGTTGTAAAGTAAATACTCGCATTGTTTACCCTAATTATTGTACTGATGATCTATTTCTCACAGTGTACGCGAGAACAACTAACAAAATGACAGACGTCAAAATAAGTGGCAAGTAAGTATGTAAAACAGATGAGCTAAGCACACTTGCTTCTGTAAATTGACATATTTGAGCATTTTAGGTACGGAGGTTAATTAAATCGTTATAACTTATTAACCTTACATTTTAGGTATAGTAATACCTAATACGGATTCAAAGAGAATATTTTGTAGAATCATAATATCTAATAAAATATATACCTTTCCATTTAAGAAAATGTACTTTCCGCGGATTGAACTTATTTATAAGCAACTAAGTTTTTAAACACCGTGTATAATGTTACAGAAAAACTTCGAATCCTGTATAACTACATAATATCAGCTGTGCGTATGCAAAATTTCATTCGCCTCATTTACTCCTACATGAAGTAATATCACTATAAAGTAAGATCGGTATCTGTCACTTTTTTTCTTTAATTGCGAAGGAATGGTATTTAGGTATAGGTATAGGTATAGCATACATAAAATATGTGAAAAATTTATCATAGAAGCTGAATTTGTAATTTATTTTATAGCATGCTATTTAAAAAATCGAAGTTGATGCCCACTTCCTGTTAGCCGGAAGTGATATTTATTCAAAAATATTTTCACGTGATAGTTCATGTTCAACCATATCTAACTGCAAAATTCCACCATATCCAAATGCAAAATTTTGTTTTAAAATTCCGATCCGTTTGTATAATACTTTTAATAGACCATTCTCACCAATCACCCTGTGTATATTTTCTCAGACAGTCAGTTAGCACTAAAGGCTCTAAAGGCCTACACTTTTAAATCTAAGTTAACCTGGGACTCTCAGCTAATCCTCAAAACTCTGGCCCTAAAAAATATAGGCACACTGATGTGGGTACCAGGTCATTGAAGGTGTGAGGGCAACGAAACGGCCGATGGCCTTGCAAAGAAAGGCGCGGCGTTGCGATTTATTGGACCATAACCATCTCGTAGTCTCACCAAAAACCATATAAGAGCTCAACTGTAACAGTGGGAAAGTGAACAAGAAATCTCACACTGGGCTAACATCCCAAAACTAAGACAATCAAAAAAGTTTAGCCATCAGGGGTTAATCACTGTTGGAGCTCAACAGAAGAGACCTAAGCACGATCACGGCTACTAAAACTTAGCCACTCCCTTTTAGATGAAATTATCACCGAATACGATGATAGATTCTTCGATTTTATTTAGCACCTGTCTATAGTTAAATTACTCTAAAATAAACACTCGCATTTCACTTCGTTAAATTTTTACCTATGTATTTGTTTAATTTACAAGTTGATTTACCAGTCGGCATTTTGACTATCTTACAGGAATTAGCACAGAGTATTTGAACCAATAGTAACGACCCAATTTTTAATTCAATGTTTGTGCTGTAATTGTAAGATTAATTTATGTTTGAATGTGCTTTGATCCTAAGGCCACTCTACGACCTTAATTAGAAACCTAAGAAACTACGACCAAATAGTAAGTTTATTGATATTGGGCAACACAAACTCGATGAATTGTTGAAATTACCATATCTGAAATTCCAGCGGCTTCCTGAGAACAGTATCAGATAATATGAAATCTAATAAACCTAAACGTCTTTTGGAAACGCTTGGTGAGTAAAGTAACAATCCCAGAAAATTATTCAAATTAAAATTAAAATTATGTGAATGATTTTTGGCAAGAAAACATTTTACTATCCTTTTATACAGTTTCATATCAGATATTCTGTTGTAAAAAGCCTCACACCATTGATGAAGAACATTTTACCGGCTTTTTGTCAAATAACAATTGAAGTCCATATCTCTTTAATGGTATTTTTGCGCATCGAAATGGTGATATGGCTGAGAACTTTTCGAAACATATACGACAGATTACTTTCCAATTTAGGTTACTGAGGATAGATAGCAATAAAAGTGTTCATTTAATTGCATACATTCGGTTTTATGACGGTATGTCACCAGAGAAGCAACAGTTACTAGCTTAAGTAATTTGTAAGAAAGGTAAAGACAGAATAGAAAAATTGGGTGGGAATATGCCCAGACGATGCTAAATGATTCACAAAGAAGCTCTGGCTTCAATTGAAATGAGTTCAAGTATAGATGTAGAGGTGACGACAATTCTAAAAGTAAGAAATTATATCAAAATCAGATCCGTTATATCAAGAATCTTTGCTGCAGGTTGTAACGATATGGGTAAGATGGTTATCACGAGGAAATTTTACAACGTGGTTACGAACTAAGAGAGGAAATTTCGAGAAGAATTATTCGTAATGAAATTAAGCTGCTTGGTGCACATATGTGTTTCAGGATTTTAAATACCTTGATTATCCAACTCCAAGGAGCAAACACACATATCTCAGATACGAGTAATCAAGTTAACGTCTTTTGCAGAAAATTGGAATTGTCCAACAGAAATATAAAACAAGAAATTTTCGCAAATGTGGATGAATTTGTTAAAACTTGTAAGGCGAAGAGCAACATATTAAAGTTGTCTTTTCTAACCTTTGGGGGTAAGTTATCCAAGCTGGAGAAAAATTTTAGAATCTGTTTTTGCTTTAATATAATACTTGAAACTTGAATGTTATGAGGCAACTTGATGTTATAGCATAGGTCCCATTATATTTAGGCATCCAGCAGCTACATAGTACCATAATTTTGTTCGGAAGAGTATATTATATCTTTAAAATGCGAACGCAGGCACTAAAACCTATTGCCTTAGCTGTCGCTTCAGGGTTCTCAATAGCTTAATAATGTTCATTGTTTGTAGTGAACTGATGAAAAACTATATTTGAACATTTTTGATGGTGCTCCATACAACAAGTTTAATTAGACTGTTCTGTCGGGAAATTCATCCGTGTATATCTGACGCACCACTCTTGAATTTGTATTACATTAAGCATAATTGATATAGCTAATATCGAAATGAGCTGTTGGGCACCCTTCCCACGCACAGGCAAACGTATAAAAGGAAAATTAAAATGTTATCATCACAAAGATTATTTCTAATGTATTTACAGTACATCTAGCTTTCCGACGTTACCGACGAAGTTTATAATTAACTGATTAGTTTACTCAAAAATAAAGTTGCATAAATATATGAAAAATTTGTCCCTTACAAACTTAAATACTTCTACACGCAGGTGTTAGCGCATCAAGTAAGAAGTTTTCGATATGAAAAATGTGAAATAGATTGTCTTCTATACATATAGTGAATGCTACAATGCGTTGAACACCCTGCTTTATTCCGTTTTTATTTCCGCCAAGCATAGACTTATGACGAAAAACTGAGAGAATTTACAGAAAGATTTATGAACATCATACACCTACAGGATTTGCATTTCCAGATTTCGATATTAATTATAAAAATCGTCACGTACGTAAAAGTGAAAAGGGAATAAAAGCACATCGTATGTATTTCAGTCACGTTTGCATATAGTGCATACTGTATCTTCAGTAAGATTTTTCTCCCTTCCTTTCTAGTTTTAGTAAGATACTGAGTGTGACCTGGAAAGCGATTTTGCTTGAAGAAAAAACTTCAAATTTAGGTGTATTCTCGTTCTTCCAGCACATCTCGAGACCAGGAAGCGTGGAATATAGGGACGTGATTTCCTGTTTTCTTTTCCTACACGTTCTCCATACACCGTCGTTCTTTCCTTCTTTTGCTTGCGCACACAATTATTTTCTTTTCACACTTCACCTACCAAAGATGAATTATCTCCGGTCTTTTACGCAGAGCGTAAAAAAGTTTCGCAATGCCAGTGGGATCCTCGTCGAATGAAGGGTGGTGCCTTCTTTTTTTTCGAAAAGCGAATGTTGTTAAGTCAAACGGTAAATATATTCTGATCGTGGGAGAAAGATATCGTGCGGAATTTTATCAATCGATATCTTTTCATTGATAATATTTAATTCTCTGAGAATGAAATATTTTCGCAAATAGGATGCCAAGAGTGCGATACATGAGAATTCTCTCTCTATATTTATTGAATATAGGAACAAATGTAGAGAAAATTCCTTCTACTTCATATTATTCCGTCAACATTTGTCAATGAAATGAAACTATTTACTTCTATAATCAGCATTATTTTTATTAATTCAGAGAATATAAAACCATAAGCAAGATGTTCCTATTAAAAGATATAAAAATTAGCAAACTTGGGATGTTACAAGTGAGCTATCATCGTACTGTCTACTACAGTGAAATAAATCAAATGTTTGAAAACATTTCTATTCCAGGATTTCATAAAGAATTTGAACACGTTTATATCCCGGAACCGTCATATTATCTTAGATGTTGTCGTTCATTTGCGAGTACCTACCCAAAATTATATATCGATTTCTGAAAACGTTTCGCTTCACATCATTATATTTTTATTCAACTCCACATATTTTACGACATTAATCTCCTGCACAAAATAGCACGAAACTGTTGCAGTTACTAAATGGCCCTAAACCATAGTTTTGATGCTCTTCAACACCACCTGGATCGCTGTGGTTTATGATTGTGCATGGATCAGCACAGTTTAGATCTAGTCTGAATTGTTATTGGCGTGAGTTCAAATTAGTTTTGATTTAAATTGATCTGGTTTTTTGCTAGTCTGAACCGGTGTTTAGCTGGTCTGGTCTAGTTTTGTGCGGCGATATGAACTGGTTTTTAACGGGCTAAGTTGGTCTTGATTAGAACAAAACCGGTATTCACCAAATCAGAACTAGCTTGAAAATAAATTCAGGAGCAATAAGAACCAGTTAAGAACCAGCTCAGAAGAGCACAATACTAACTCAGATCAATTCATAACCAACGCGAATGTCTAAGCGAATAGAGTCATGATTTTAGAACATCAGAAGTCATGGTGTAGGACCATTAAAACTGTATATGGTCTAGTAGGTCACAACTTGCCTGAAATCCTAAAATTGAAACTTCCATCGTTGTCATCAACAAGCACGTACTCACACAGAGCATATGCGAGAATGCTCTCTATCTCCACCACTAAAAGTGTAAATTTAGTAATCAGGTTGGTCCTTATTTGAAATTAAAGTTGTTTCCTTGCGATATATTTAGTCAATATTTTATTAACCGTTTGGCTATTTACTCATTGTCTGTCAAGACAAGGAAAATATTGTTCAACAAGTTCGAAGCCTAATTGTTCTGTATATCGATGCCAGTATCACATATCTGAACTTTCTATTTCAAATTTTATCCATTATACAGTTGAATATAAAAAATAATAAAACCCAACTTCACTTGAATGTGTATTTAATTGAATGGCCATTTCGTTACATACTACGTAACATCTTCAGCATGACTAACTTAAACCAAAACATTTCTTTTCTTAAATATACGGTACATATTTCAGTGGGTATCTGTGTTGTGTAATACTATATGAGGGTGTAGAAAATATATAAGTACGTTCGAACACACACGGCGGTTCGTAAAGTATCCTAAATAACACTTAAGAGAATGCTGTTTTGAATAAGAGGTGACAGGTCATTATTCATTAACACATTTCTGTATTTTTGCATATGTATTGCCTCCAACATGTCTAAATTATAACTAGAACTGTTTTTTAATAATGTAGCATTATGATTTTTTTTTTTTTTTTTTTTTTACATTATTAAATTTACTAAAAGGAAGGAAACTTTATTAAAGATAATTAACTATTGAAAATTATTATCAAGCAGCAAAAAGAAAGCATTTTAAACAAAGAGAAAATATTCTTTTGTCATATATTTATGTAATTTAATGCTTATAAGCCAAATAGGATTCATCCAGAAAGAAGGAGTCCTCAACTAACAAATTATATATTTACTTGACTTTATCAAACAAAATGTTTATTACCAAATACGATATCCATATCCATCTGTAATAAAAACGAATAAAAAGAGTATAGTATAAACTACTAACTTGCTGCCTGCGTTTTCACTGTCGTACACTACAAGATTTGTCAAATTTTTGAAAAATGTGGCCGCCATTTTTTTATCTTTGGTGAGATCGTTTTCAAAGTCAATGTCTAGAGGACTGACCCTTCCGAACTTAATTATGTGATCAAAATTGAAATAGTAGCGGCCATTATGAACATTGTTGGCTGTAGTAGTCTACCACTACGGTTTTCTCAGTTAGGCGAGGATAGTAACTGTATTTAAGTTAAAATTGCAGTTACGTACCTATATATTACAGAGGAATTGCTTATACTGCAGTTACAGTTACATAAGTATTTAGGGAAGTAACTGTAAAACGAATACAGTTACATTCCACTTTCAAAGTAACTAATTACCATTACAAGCATCTGAAATATGTATACAGTAAAAAAGTTAATTACATTTGCCTGTAGCTGGCACAGCTCTGTTGAGTAGGGGTGCTTGACCGATTATTCAAAATGTTCAATAGTTTAGTGAGCATCAAGTTCCAGAAATTTTACGTTTGCAAAAGTTTTCTATTTTTCTAAGGCTGGATGGATGGATAAGGCTGGCGTGGAGCCTGTTATTAATACATTTATTTAGTATTGCTTATTACTTATAGAATCAAATTTGTTTTTCCCTATTAGTTTTGTTTGTTAGTTATTTTGCTATAACATATTTTCAAATTCACTTTGTTATTTGCGGTGTGGTAAAACATTTGTTCAATACAGCTTTTGTCGTCCCCAAAACATGGTGTTTTGTAGTTGCAAAAAATGTGTTGTTGTTTATTTGTGTGTATTATATGTAGCTATTTGCGGGTTATTGTTAACAGTAACGTTTTAATCATATTTTTAAATCGATAATGAATTGAATTAGTATTATAATTTATTACCATGCAATAACGATTTTCGCTTTTAGAAATCGCATTAGATTGCTTTTGTAGGAATGATACTCATTTTTGAAAACGTATACATATGTATATATGTATGTACATATGTCAAACATCGTACAACAAGTAGGTATATGAGAAATTCATTTACACGCATCTTAATTTATATAGAAATTGACGATTACCTATCTACTTGTATTTCTAGCAGTAGTGACATCATATTAAGCATAAACCAGAAATAATTGATAACTTTTAAAAAGTTTAATATTATATATTCAGCACTTTTCTACAGGTTACATGTATATTTGAGTAAGAATCATTCTACAGTAATACATAAATAAAGTACATTTCCGCGAATATACGTTCTTAATAATAAATTTAGATTAGTAGTTTGATTCCCTTTTCCTTCTCATTACCTCACCTGAGGAAGTATATCCGGATTCGTTAGAATTATTGATAGAATTTCGAAGAATATGTTACTGATATCTTTTCCGATATGATAAATTATTCTTTTTCATTTGAGATTTATGCAAATAATTGGTAATACGATATAAAGTCAAATATTATTTCAAAATAATTGTATTTTTGACTTGCTAACATGATATTCAAAGTAATTAGCAAATAAACTACGTTATCTAGTTATTTTGAATACTAAGGTACTACCGAAAATTGTTTCAAAATTCCTGAAACCATCTGGCGTAGAGTAGATGTGTAGATCCCTAGATTGTTTTATTCTTTGTCGGTTAGTTTTAAAGTACTACATATAAAAATCTCAAATCTCAAATCGCTTAAGGGTTGAAATGTGAAATTTGGGCACGATGTTAACTGTATATTGTAGGTGTCGTTTGAGATGGGATTTTTGGAAATTCTTTTCATAACGAGGTGAATGACGATAGAAAAGTTTGTATGGAAAATATAGTTTTTATCCTCAAACTTAATGAATTAATGAAACATATTCATGTATGTATAGTGCCCACTCTCGCGGCAGTCTAATTACATGTGTGTACTTTACTACAGGAATTATTTGTCAAAAATAGAAGCATAAGAAACTAGATTAAAGACAAATGTTGCCAATTACATTTTATAACTTCATTAATAGATTCAACGATGTTTTCATTAGTTCGTGTATTTATAGCGTTTAACTATGTATACCTGTCTCTAACAATACACACAGAAGTTTAGACATGCGCCATTAATTACATTCATGAGCATATCGAAACAATTACAGAAACTAGCGTAATTTTGTGTTTAAGCGTGAAAGTTTGTTGGAGTTCACGCTTAGCTAGAACAATCCCCGCTGTGAAATAAAATCCTCTAGACAAACATACTTAATGGAGTTAAGCATGGGAATTGTTTCTTCCAACCATTCCTGGGAAGTTTCGTTATAATAAAAGGTAGTGCGAAATTGACCTGCAAGTTAGCTTGACTTAATTAACCAACTTACGGTAGTAGTTACCTCTTGCGTTCTAACCATAGCAAAGGTAGCCACTAACTATAAAGCTCCGGGATAATTTAAAAAGCTTTGCATAAATTAGTTGGCTGAAAGCCAAGGTGCTGTTGGTTGTCTAGCATCGGGAAATACATTAAAAATTCTCTTTTAGATATGAGGATGATCAAATGAAATAGTTGTTGCTTATTTGTCAAAATAATGACAGCTTTTACATTTTCAATAGCATATTTGTATTTGAAAGCAGTTCCAGATTTTAGTTGTGATTTTGACGATAGTATGAAAAGTCAATTTTAGTTTACTTTCAGCGGTATGTAACTGCTTGTTGCTCTGCTTTCATATAAATTCTATATCGTTTTCTCTTCTCATCTCGCAATTTAGCCCATATATCGAGAAATTACTGCTAGGAATAATTCTGTCTAGCTAATTTATAAACCACAAATTTCCTTTAGTTAATAAACTAATTTCTTATTTCGTACTGGTCATTCTGCGTTTGCCTTCTGCGCATACATCGTTGTGCGCAATTTTTCTATTTCTGATATCCTCCCCGGCCGAAATGTCTCTACTTCTAGAGGGCAAAGGAGCTGTACTGGTGTTCGTAATTTAGCTCTGGCACTGGTGTGAACTTCGCAAGCTCTTGTCAATTAAGAATTTTGTAACGTTAGCTTCATGTGGTAATACAACACCTTCAACATTAGACTTAGTACACCGAGCGTGATTTATCGAACGCAACTTCTGTAGGTAATCTTTGATCTATCTGATCCATAACTTTGTTGTTACGCTTTCACGCAGCTTCCATGTTTTTAAAGATATTTTGTCAGTTGAGTACAGGTAGGTGCAAATCGATGCTGAATCTATGATTGGTGTGACCATTTAGAAAGTTTGATCACAATAGAATTGACAGTGGATCTCCATCATTAATGTTGGTTAAAGGACTAGAGTTTACTGTAGCTTCAACATCTGTACATATTGTTTGGAGTTTGTCAAAATTAATACAAGTTCTACCACGAGTGATCCTTACAGCATCTTTTACGGGTTTGGCCCAATTGTCAGAATTCTGCCTTAACCACCTTGGTCTCTCAAACCACAGACTAATTTCAACTAATAGTTCGGCTGAAACTCCTCTGATAAGTAAATCTGCTGGGTTGTCTTTCCCAGGAAAATATTTCCAATTTGCAGCATTTGATCGTTGAATTTTTCATGTAATCCACTTTTATCAATACCAGCCTATTTTGAAGTTTGACTACAATATAGTATTTTTAACCTTTAATTTGAAATTCTTTACGATATAGACGTACAATCTAGCTGCGGACAAGCCAGCCGTTAACTCTAGTTTTCGTAAGTTTTGCCATTAGGAATTGACAGCTATTTGCTTGCAGCTCTTTTGTATAAGCAACTACCCAATTTGCGTTACTAAAATTTTCATTGGCATTAACAAACAGATGCAATTCCACGCCTTCCTCCTGACTATTTACGATACTTCTAGGAAGTTGTACGGCTGCGGCTGATGGAATTTCTTGACACCATTTTAACCATTCCGATTTTAAAACATCTGATATAATCGTATTCTATTCTAATTACTGCTTCCAAATGCATTTTAATAAAATTTTTGCTCTCACTGAATCAAATATTCTCGCTATTGTTTGTAGAACATTGTGTTTGGTAGGTACATGGTAGTTTGCATTAATTATCGAATTTATATCTATTGTCAACAGGCCTGTAGCAAAATGCTATACGACGCCAAGTACTTTCCCGTAATTACTGGGTGCCGTCGACAATTCCTCATCGCACCAGTGTCAGTTTACTTTGGTTATACAAAGTCAAAGTCGCATTCGTTGAGCCTGTGGCTATGAATAAATCGTCTAAGCATAATGCTTTTAGTAATACATTGGCTGTTTCCTCCAATTACAAAAGTTGCACCACCGAAATGCTTCTTCAACGTTGCCGCTAGTAGGAATGGGTTGATTGTCACAGCAAGTGTTACTTCAATGTCCGCTATTGAAGTGACAGAAGCGATTCGAAAATATACAATTACAGGTGGTCGTTATGTAGATGTTATGATATGTCTAGTAGTACTCCTCTACATTTAAATGTGCGCGCATTTACTGCACCAGCAGAACAAGGCAAGAGCACATGGCAATTACAGCAACAATCTTTATAAAATACTATCATATTCTAATACTTCTCTGGCTTAAATGATATCGAGAGAGTCAGAAGGTTTTTGCCTCTTGTATTTTTGTTTTTTTATTTTATTTTGGCTTTCGTTTTTTTATATCGTTTTATATTATTTATATTACTATGACGCTGTCACAACCTGGAAGCCCTCATAATAAATTATGCTGATAGAGTGCGTGCCATGTACGTTTCCCATTCTAAATATATAGAAGGTACTCGATACTTATGGCAAATAGCACATTTAAAAGTAGGCTTTTCAATTGTTCAAATACTTCCTGATATTATTTTCTATACTTTAATTTACAATTTTCAGTATACATGTATGGGAATGGTCCCAGCGAAAATATATTGTTTAATTCTGCTTCTGTAAGATGTCCCAGTTTACAATTGCAAGCATTAATTTTTGTCGTGGCTTGCTTCAGATAGTAAATAAATGGGCTTGCGAATGTGTGCTTTGAAGAAAGAAAATGTCGAATATGGTTGATTTGGATAGATAGTATTCGACTTTCTATGAGAATATGATTTCAGATTTGTATAGAAAAAAAACAGTATTCTAAACAGTAGATACTTAATATTCCCGTATATTTCCATTCTGAACCTACATATATATGTATGTATGTATGTCGATGAATGTCATATATTTACCAGTGAATATTTCCCTAACTATTACAGGCCAGATGATCGATACCTTCGAAGTCCTAAAAGTTGTGTTCATTACAAACAAATGTGATAATTGCTGTAACGGATCATTCAATTAATAAATGACTCGTTTCGAGAGAATTTATATTTATCGATCTAACGAAGATACATCGAAAGTAAACATAACTGATTAAGAGAGCATATACGTTTCGTAGTTAATGAACTGAAAGAAAAATCGTCGGAAAGGTAAACATACTGGAAGCTATGGGCGGAGAACACATACATATATATAAGAAAGAAACGCCAGAAAGTCGAATCTCTGCAAAACGTGACGTCAGAACAAATTGGAACCCTCAGCTTGATTGCTGTTGGCAAAGATGTGTTTTGTTTAGTGGTGTTGTTTTACGATTGGGCCGTTACACGAGGGAGAAATGATTTTACATTTATCTATGTATGTGTTTTGTTTTTCCTACCACCGCTACCACACTAGTGATCGAAAGGACTCTCGTTGTTGAGCCAAGCTGAGCATGCCGAACATATATATCTGTTCGATCTAATGAATCGCTTCACTCAGTTTATTTTACTTATCTGCATTTTTGTCCGCACAATTTGTTACAATATCCACCTGAATAACTGCATACTTGCAACCAGGGAAAAATTTAGTGTATCGAATTTAGTTGGAGTGCTTTATACGACCGCGTGCTAGTTGTGTTGTGACTGGAAAATCACGTAAGCTAACCTAGGTATATATATTTCGATTGCAAATGTGTGGCAGATAGTATCTATACGGTTGCTTTCAAACAAATAAAGTGGTTGCATTTTACTAACAGATCCATTTAAATTAGAATGTAAATTGAACCGATTAAGCTGCTAGACAATGAATTGATTTCTTTTGAAACATAATCTACTATCATTATTACGTAAGGTTACTACACACAGAGAAAAATGTTCTTGAATTAAGAAAATATACTGTTTTACCCAAATATTTTTAATGCTAGAATATTTCTGTTTTGATTCAAACACATTTTCTTGGAATAAGTAAATGCGTTTAATACAATCTAGACTATATTTGTTGTAAAATACGTATTTGATCTGAATAACTTCCCTATTTGTAAAATAGCTGAATTGCAAATTTCGAGCAGCTGCGTTTGAGATTATATGTGTATATGAAGCGTTTATACGTGCATTTTTATCTGCGTGCACCATTTTGCAAGAATTAGATGCATATAAGTTTTTTATAGTTAAGGCGTGGAAACTTGCAGTAATAAAAGTACATATTTAATAATGGATTATGTGAAGTGTATTTTAGGTTCATGGGAATTGGAGGAATAATTTCAACCAAACGTTGTACTTGAAGTAAATAATCCATTATTAGTCAAGATTAGTCTAAGATACCTAAAAATCGTTCTAAAAAGTGTCATTTCTAGGTTATGTTTCGCTAGTGTTTTGACATTTTTGCGAGGATTTTCACATTAGCGAAACATAACCTAGAAATAACACTTTTTAGAACGATTTTTAGGTATCTTAGACTAATCTCCGCAAGAAAAAGGGGGCCGTTTTGGACTCAGTAAAACCTGTACTTTCCGTTAAATTGCCCATAAATTGTCAATTCAGTGGTCGACATATGGAAGTCGTACAAATCCATTATATTCTTACATTAAAACAATGTTGATTTGCGTCAAAAAAATTTTCTTAGAAAATAATATTCTTGTGATAACACAATATAGTTTTGCGGATATACAAATACGGGATTGTTTTGAACTGAAACAGTCTGTTTTAACTCAAGATAATATTTCTCTGCGTGTATCTATTAAATAATTTCGTAGTTCATATTTGTTATGATAATAGCCTTCACTAATAATTCTCAATGCAATTATATTTGTACTAGTGTTCCGAATTAAGTATAAGTGTGAACTTGGTTTGTAGTTGTTGTTTATTTATTTTATCTGTTTAGTTTGTTGACATACAATAATTTTTTGTTAAGTATGTCATTGGTAGACGTAAGAATCTTTCATCAAGTAGAATTGAACAGACAAAAATTCTTATCAGTACTAGGGACTATTCAAACAGAGATATTGCTAGAAGACTGAACATCTCCGAAGCAAGTCTTGGACGCATCAAAGCTAAGCTTGACTCTGGCCAAGATATAACCCCTAAAAGAAAGAGAAAGTGTGGCAGAAATCCAATCTTTACCCCGAGGGCAGAAAGGTGTTTAACAGAAATATACCTAGAAAATAGGTTTGCAACCACAAAACACATCAAAAGTCGTTTGTATCAGTTAAATATTAAGGTGTGGAAGTTGAAGAAATTGGGTTTCAGGTCATGTAGATTAGTTAGGAAACCAAAGCTGACAATGGCGATGAAATCTAAGCGACTTCGGTGGGCGAGGGAGCACAAGGACAGGGACTTAGAATTCTGGAAATGCGTATTTTCGTTACAAATTGTTTAAATACCATAAACGTAGGAAACGTCGTTTTCAACTTGTTTTGGGTTTGTTTCAGCGATGAAAGCGCATTTCAAGTCATGGAAAACAAAACACAATTTGTGCGTCGCCGTGTAGAAAAAATTCAATGCGGACTATGTCAGACGAACGGTGAAACATCTCACTCAAGCCGTGATTTGGTGTGTTATAAGCGGCAAAGGTACATAACGTCTCTATGTCGTCGAGGCTATCATGAAACAGGACCACTATAAGAAAGTTCCCCAAAATCACTTGATCCCTCAGTTGGAGAGCCATTCGTTTTTATGCAGGATGGAGTCTCCTCCCACACTGCTTGGTCCAGTTAAACATTTTTGCAGCAGACTAACATCCCGCTTCTTAGCTAGCCAGGTAATTTCCCAGACATGAACTCAATCGAAAATGTTTGGGAGCTGGTAAAGCGAGAGGTTGCAAAGGAAGCCATTACAACCAAAACCCGGTTAATAGAAAAAATATACATGTATGGAATCGCCGCCCACGTATGCAGGAGACCGTTCAGAACTGCAATTGAAGCATGTCACGGCGAATTGAAGCGTTAGTCGCCGCTAAAGGTAGCTCCACCAAATACTGATATTCTTCTAAAATTTATACGAATAAAGTTTTTCCTTAAAATATATATATTTTACTGTTTAAATCAGATTTATTCTGTTTGTTTAACTACTAAGATTGCAAATTAAAAAAATAGAACATTTATCTAACAAAATAATGATTGTTATAAAGTCAGCAGTCGAAATATTTGAAAAAAATTCAAGTGCGTCTAATAATATGGGCAGGTATTCGTAAATATGCTTTGTTTATTGTGACGTACAGTGACCCAAAAAATTAATGTCTCCCCCTTTCAATACGCGTACAGTCTGTTCCAAAATTAATGTCGCTCCCAAGGCTAAACAAACCCATAAAAATGATGTTTCCCATAATCCAATACGATTTTTCGTTAGTGAATACTAATCTTGTGAATGCAGTGCAAACCAAGTATCGATTAAACTTCATGCATCTAAGGTGCAGTAGCAGTTATAACGTGTTTTTCGGCACAGGGGATGACATTAATTTTGGAACAGACTGTACATCAATATTATCATCCATTTGCTGGCGTAAGTAGTTCGGTGAGTCTCGGACGTATCCTACCGCCTAAGCTCTGAATACTAATATTATAGATAAATGTGTGAATTGCTTTCTTGCGCTTTGTTCTAAACACACAAGCAATAACTATTAATGATGTTTATACCAATAAGTTTATAGTTTATAATGTAAAAGCACAGAATTAAGTGATACCTACACAATATGCATATTTGAACTGTATATTAGTATGAACTGTGAAATTATTTATTATCCACATATCATTTCGAATATACAGTTAAAATATATTGAAATTTACAATTAAAATCTTACTCTACATCTTGCAGTTGTTTGGTGCATCTTGAAGCTTTCGGAGAAATATGGAGTTCTTGTTATTTTTCAAAACGTTTCATGAACTTTGCCATTTGTCTTGTACTAATCCACAAAACACAAGAACAAACTTTGCATACAGCTTTAGATTCTTCATTTTCATTTATTAGTGTGTACTGAAACAGGTTTTGCCTTCTGGAATTTTCACCATTCGTAACAGTTCTTTGTTTTATAATAACAACAGATATTTCATGCAGACTTTCAATTCACCAAAATTCCGTATTCAGGAACTTTCTTCTTTTTTCGTTGATTTTAGTAGAACATTTGTACAAGCAATCAGGACTAAATCCTGGCTTTACATTGTGCTTTCCAACTAAAGATTTCAACTTCTATGTTTTTCTTCCACTTACTAGTATATCATACCTGTTTCATGCCCTCATTGTGCATTTTTAGTATACTATTGTCCACATTGATCTATATTTTCAGTTGTTACAGGATTCAATATCACATTTAGATAAATTTTACTAAATTCTTCATTCATAGGGAGTGATTCAATTAGGTCAGGAAGTAATTCAATTAGGTTGTATTTATTCCCATTGGTAACTAGATTTTCCTCTGCCAACATTTTCACTAGCACTGGTGGTAGCAGTATTATTTGAAACCGATAAGGAAATTTGACAAGATGTATATACTTACTACCCATTTCTTTAAATTCGCTTACATGTATTGAAAGTGAATAGTACTTATTGTCTTTACTTAGGATTATTAGTATATTTTAAGATTTGTTATATTGGAGGCTATTTATATATGAGATGCAACTAATACGTTCTAATAGTGATGGAAGCCGAGAATTGAAAATGACATACGACTTTTTGTCTTGAGATGGTAGTATTGCGCTCTTTAAATCGTTTTAAACATTCGCAAACCTCTTAGAATGATAGTAACAATTCTTTTGACATAAATTGTGTCATTAAATTCGTATGTTTAATACATAGTTCTAGGCAATACGAGGAGTGTGTTTAATATTTATCTTGCATACATATGCAGTTTTGTAATTATGTCATTTTTATTATTGAAAATTGAAATATTATGTACTTCTATGCGATATAAATTTTTACTTTATATACTATTGATTTTCGTAATAACATGTTCCACATAGATTATTACTGTGTTAATTGCTATTTACATGGTTCAATATTGACGCTTTACTGTATGCATCTGTAACCTACTATATTATATGTAAATGATAAATAAATAAGTAAACATTGTTAAGTAATTTAAGCATATGATGTGATTATATCTAGATCTATACTAACTTGACAAAGTATTCTTATGTAAATATCGCAGGCGGGTATATCAATGCTTTTTCAATAATTATAAACATTTTGTTGTGACAAGAAACATCGAAGACATGTCTAATATCATACATGTAAATGGCCATTATATAACGCACAGAGTACACATATTAAATAACCGTCAAATTAGTATTACCTAGATGACAGCTTTCTGACTGTGGGGCTTTCAAACCGCAAACAATCTTACTATTCGAAATTTCTAAGGTATTAAATATTAAATCAAGTTCGCTTTATACAAATTTACATCGCAGCTTTTCCAGGAAACATTTAAAAAAATGGGATAACAAATGAATTTTATATCATCCTTAAAACATACCTTTCGTGAATACGGTTGAGAACACTTGCTGCTATTTCTATTCGTTTGCGGAAAACAAAGTCAATTCTGGCGAAGTAGTAGAAAGCAAACCATAGATATAGAAAGTAAGAAAAATCGTTAGAAAAATATGTGTCTTGGGCGTAAAACTTTATTATTACGTTCGTCGACATAAAAAGGAAAGAGTGTCAAACATATATGGGTTGTTGTTTCACAAAGAAGGGTAGAGTATTTTCCAACCGAAAACAAAAGAAAACCTTGAAAACGGTAGTCCTAACAGTAAATACGCTGCATTATTGTATGGTGTTATAGGAAGTAAAATGTATAAGCAATATTCGTATACAATGCACAGATTATTATGACTATATGTATGCTTTATGTTTTACGACATCTAAGTATTATGTACAATTGTATTGCCCTTTTAATTATTACAATATTTGTTTTAGATACGTATTTTTAGCCGAAAAAAAATCAAATAAACGGAAAGGCAAAGAAAGATTTCGCGGAATTTGTGTATTGAAAAAATAAAGTGTCCAAAATAATGTGTTCACTAATTTTTATAATATTTTAGAGATTTTTTACTTCTTATTGTCTGGACAGAGTAACGGATCTTTCGAATTGGCATAACTCGAAAACTATGAGTTAACATAGTACTCTCTGGAACTCTTCAATTTTTGTCTTGTGCGGTTAATTCAGCGTTTTCAAAAAAGGAAGATGCCACGAAAATTAGACGAACTTCTATAACACCTTCCTTTTTGCGAATCCAGCTGAAACGGCACAAGATATAAAAAGAAAAAATCTTTTTTAAAGGTCATGACATTTTCTATAAACAAGTACCGGAAAATATTCTCCTAACTGTTCTATATTAGCAGTTGTACCAATTAGAAAAGTGGTACAATGGTTTTAAATCAAGCACCGACCATAAGTCTACGACTCATACTGTATGTAGTCAACTACAGACAATACATTCTCTCGTCCCTAAAAAGCGTTAGCGAAAAATTTCGTTCTTGGATGATTATCATATGTAGCATTCTTTGTTGGTAGTATCTTATCATTAGTGAATCCTTGACTAAATAAAGGGTTTCAAAATGACATAGGATAAAAGAGAGTATTCAAGGAGTTTTAATCCGATGTGCTTGATACGGTTATCTAATTTAGGTTCCAAGGGTCGGTGCATTCTAGTAATGGAAGTACACCTATTGAGGTTGAGCTTTGGGCATGTAACTCGTTTCAGCTACCAATAATTTTGTATAAATAAACTTACGAGTACCAAACTCTTGTAACTATACCGAAAGATTCGGAGTATTACCCCTGATTATCAAAAAAATTGGGAATTTGTTAATTAATTAAATTGGCTGATATTATAACTATGCTTACGTACATAGTACGCCTCCTGCTGGAATTCTCATATGTTTGTGCTCAACATGTACTAACTCAATATATTTAAATTTTAAGTTGTTTGAATGCTTGCCGATATATCCAAACTTGGTTTTATGGTTCCAGTTTGAACTGGTAGATGGGAGATATTGTGTTGGTTGTTGCCTGTATTGGATGTAATAAGAGTGCAACTTGAAGTGTAATTAATGGGGAAAATAATAATAGTAGCTGAAGTAAGAAGTTTTTTACTTACTTTCAGAGTTCTCGCAATCAATTAACATGCCATAAAAAATTTTAGAAAATATGTTAAACCACTAATTTGTACCTCAGCAAATAAAGTACTTATTCTTAAGTAGACTTTAATTCTCTTATACCTTATTTCTTAAAAACGATGTCTGCTTACTGGACATTGAAAGGAAATGTTTAATATTACCTATTTGAAAAAATAAATAGCACACAGTATATTCACTCATTTTCTTGAGTTTGAGTTCCGCGCTTCACAGTTGCTATAAATAGAACACCCAGGAAATTCTGCTGTGATTTATATCCGTTTGTGGTTGTCGCACGACTTTAAGTGAAAGCGTAAATTTCCAAGGAAAACTAGATAATTGAATCTTAAAAAATGTATACATAAATCTCGAAAAGGTCGTAATGTCACGAAAGTTGAAAATTGTTTTCCTGGGAGAATAGATGACCTCGCATAAGTGGACTTCATTTATTGAATCATAAATCTCGACAACTAAAATATTTTTATACTGTCAGTAATGTTTCTACACATGGAAAGACAAACAATCGATTTCGTAAAAATCGCAAAAAATTGTTAAAGAGTTTAGTTTAGGTTAAATTGGTCAGCGATTAACTCCGGTGGTTTTCAATTTGTTCCTTAGTGGTGAGAGTTACGTAGTATTCTCTTTCCACGCCGCATTAATATTTAAATGCTGCCTAAGCTGTTCTTTTTCTCATTATAGTCGCTTCCGCACATCGACGTGGGTCTTTTTTCGACTTCCTCCGCTACTGAATTTGCCGAATTCGACGGGATTTGGCTTTTATGCTAAGATGACGTTCGCAGATACGCTACCGTACACAAGTTTAATTACAGTGGCAAAATAAATTGACTTTTAAAGAGTACACTATTCACTTTAGGTTCACTGTTGCATGAATCCTTGACAATCCCTAAAGCGACAGGATTAACAGTTAGATAGCTAATTAGAGTTGATTCTGGTATTTAATGAACGGAAGGTCTGAAATATATTTACACTGCAAAAAGGATTAAATCACAAATTTTCATTGATGATTGTGATCGAGAAACTTACAACTTTAAAAGTATGCTAGTATTTTAATTTAAATTTTCTGTAGATTGCACTATGCAGTTGGGGATTTCTCTTTCAAATTATTATTATTACGATATGATACATGATATATAAATTTGTCATCCTAAATCGTAAACCCGCATTTGGTTACGAATTGCTAGAATTTGCGACCAAATGCTTCGTTTCGCTTGCAACAGTTCTAATGATTTTAAATCCTGGAGAATTCGATTGATTTGTCTTTGCAAAACCTACATGGTATTAACATTATTGTAGTATTTTGTGTCGTGAACTGCAGGGCAATATGCACATTTCCTATTTAAAGAGAACTTTCAATATTATTCCTACAAAATAGTACGACGCAAAGACCAAACAAGGTAATAATTAGTAGAATGTCGTGGTTGATAACTTGCAGAGGATGCATTGAGGGTGTTGATTATACAACACCATGTTATATAGAGACTTTAACTTTCACCATTCATATTTTGCAAACACGAATAAAGACAGCAAAAAATTAAGAAAGTTATTCAACCTTATTGTCTTTTTTATGGTGCGTGCGGCTACAGCGATTGCGAGTTAAGTTGTATATCAAGATTATCACTGCAACTCTTTTTGTGTACATTGTATGTGTAAATGTGTTTCCAAGGTTTCGTTACAACATCTTTCCGTGTATAATGTTGTATTGTGAATTATATGTTCCACTATAGCGACTGATAGCCCAACAGGAGTACCGATTCAGCGAAACGTACTGAAAGCGTTACCAACAAGATTTGAACTCCGGAACTATGCGCTATGATTAATGATTATTAGATTACGTTTAGAATAATAATTTCTTTGCCCAATGGATTTTCAGCGTTCATCTTTTCAGTGTTATGGATGGAGTTTCAAGGGTATCAAGGAGTTGTTTTCTGCAGACGGCGTATAGGTAATCGTTCGTAACATTTATTCTGAGGTATCTTCAGTTTCTTGACGTCCGATGTTATCTATAAATGTACAACATATAGAAGGGTAGAAACGAAACAAAAATAAGACGTTCTTAAAACTGTGATGACCATTTAATTTGTATGTTGACGAAAGACGAATCTAATTACAAGAAGAAATCTTAGATACAGTATTTCTGGTACAGTACTAAAATATTAACTGTAGATATGCGATTGTAGTGCCCAAATGTATACCATTATTTACAGCGGAGTACAGGCAGTCCCATTAAGATGTTATTATTCAATAACGCATGGACGTTCGTTTTCATCTATGTATATACTGGTACATATATGTATGCACAACTGCAGCATTATCTAGGGTGTGAAAACAATCAGTAATAAAGATGAAAAATATTTTACATTCTAGTTATGAATTCTACGTTACTTTTGAAAGATGAGTTGAAAGAAGAAACAGCATGCTAAATTTTAACTTTTGAAAGATGAGTTGAAAGAAGAAACAGCATGCTAAATTTTAACTCTAAAGGACACAAGATTATCAGTCCGGCTATATCGGTATAAATGCGGATTTTGTAGAACTTAACTGCAAGACAATCAAATGCACTGAAAATATTTTTATATACATACATATGTATACTACCGAATATCTAGAGCAATAACAACAAAAAGTTACGTAGTTCTAGAATTCATATCTTATATACCTGTAGCAATATTTCGAAAATATTCTGCTTTGTTAGCTTTTATGTTTTTATATTTAGAATTGTTTACGAAATTACAATGCAAGTGATGGTTAATGTAATCCAGATATTGGAATGCTATGGTATAGCTAATTCATTCGCACCTTTTATATGATTTAACTTATACATACATCAAACAGACGTCAGCATGTGTTTCTCCGATGTTTCCTCTGAAACACAAATAAGAAAAAAACAGGAAAATGTGTGGAAATAAAAACGGTTAAAATAATCCGTAGAGTAACCAAAGCGTCACATTCTTTTCATCTCTGGTACGTAAACCTTTCCAGGTTCCTTGTACCTCCCATGTAGAACGGGGGCTTTCCCTATGACCTACTTTAGAACAGGGATTACATCCAGCGGCAAGGACACGTGTGTGACACACAGGAAAGTGGATATTATTCGCAAGTTCAAAGGCTTTCCTGAGCGGCGCGTACTAGGTATGCACTTAAATATTTTTTATGCGCGAGTAGAACGTAGCTATCGTTCCATACCGAATTCTTCCTTGCGGAATCAAGTTAATGGAAAAATGGTACATTTGGAGAAATGCTAATACTCTAAGAAAAATACAAAACACGAAAAAGTTGAAACAACTATCAACGATTAGAAAGTGGGGTATATTTCTCTTATCTTGTAACTTTTCTTGAGACAAAATTAGTGTCTGTACTTAATTTAATTTTAAGAGAGCTACCATTCTTTTGTAACTGCTAATAACTAGGTATTATTGCTAAAATTAGATTCGTTGACTTGAAAGTATACACATCTAATTAAAACGAATGCATAATTGATTCTCTCCATTTACTTCAAATCTTCGCTACATTTTCTTTATTTAATTCCACGCATCTAAGTTGAGAAAAACAGCAAAGTATATTCATCGTCATTTGCATCAGTGTTACGCTCATTTATGTCTGTTTGGCTTCGTTAGTATACTATATGCTGGAATAATATGAAAGTCAACTTTGTTTTATAAAGTTGTTATCAATTACAAAAGATAATGAATTAAGCAGTAGGTACGTACCTCAAAAAGAAATAGTAAATAGTAGATTATATTAGATGTGGGTTGTGTAGACAATGCTACCTCTCTTCACTGCGACCTGTAAGATCTATTGTGAATACCCTTGATCTTTTAGTCCCACCTGAAAAAGTCTAGGATTTTTTTCGGGGCTATAGTTCTAATACTACCCGGTTCTACGTGCGCCTGTTCGAGGTAGTGTGGTCCATGCCGGACCACCGCCTCGTAGTTGCACATAATGTGTTCCGTCGTCTTGCTGTGTTCCAAACAGAATCGGCATTTATCACAGCCCACCTTGCTCATTTTCTTCAGGTGGTACCTAAGAGGGCCGTGGCCTGTGAGTAAAGCCGCGATGGTGCGGAGTTCTCTTCTGTTGAACTCCAGCAGAGATTTGGCCCTGATGGCTGAAAAATTGTTTTTTTATTGTCTTAGTTTTGGGGTGTTAGCCCAGTACGAATTCTTTTGTTCGCTTTCCCACTGTTAGAGATGAGCTCTTATATGACTTTTGGCTTTTGCACTCACATTTCCAATGACTTGGTATCCACACCAGAGTGACTGTGTTTCTTAGGGCCAGAGCATTGAGGGTGAGGTGAAGGTTAACTTGAATTTAAAAGTGTAGGTCCTTAGAACTTTTCCGTGTATAAATGGTAGTGTGTAAATTGTAATTTTTGTGTGTCAGTCAAACACCAAAATATTATACTTCATCCCTTACCGCTTGGAAATAGCACCCTGAGTGGTCGTTCAAGATTTAGTTTGACACACAAGCTATCTGTTAGTTTGTGTCATAATGCATCTGGAAGGCTTTTGGGATCTTAAGCTGTAGGCTTATTCCGCTCTTATTTTCCAATACGATAATGTTAATTGCCCGACTATCAGGTTTTGGCAGAAATTTCACAGGCAATTCTGCTTATGATAATGTTGAAACAGTTCATGTAATAATCTTTTAAATTAAGTTTATAATTTTTTATACTATACTTTTTATGTGTGGTGGGTGCTTAGTTGCAATGACTTCTTAAGCTGTATCGCTTGTTTGACCGTCACTGCAACTCTCGTGTTGTAGTTTTTGTGTGTCTATAATTGTGTTCAAATGGCCCTGTGACAGCATTAAACCGCCTTTTATAATGCCGCGCTGTTAATCGCTTTGCTTCCAACACCGAATGGTAGGTCAATCGGAATCCAATTCTCAGAGAAAAATGTCACCGTCCTTCCCGAGAATTGAAATCCAGCTCCTATCATCAAGTCATAACGATAGTCAGCAGTCTAACCGCTGCGGCTGCCGACCCTACTTATACTACTTTAATATTATGTTAATAATGTTGTGTTTATAGCCATTGTTGATAAAAATTAGTGCAAGTAAAAAATTGCTGTATTAACATATGTATTCCACCAACAAGTAGTAATCAGAGCTTAATGTACTGTATGCTAAGAACGACAGTTCTTTTCACTAGAGGCGCTAATACTAGCAGCACTTCAATTGAGGCAACGATTTGATTTGCGTCATCTTTTCATCGGTGTTTGGCAATAATAATAGAATAGATAATCATCGGATGCATTACCATTTTATCTAACAAATGTATCATTATTTAAGCTCCATACTTTGTGTTTTAATATAAGTCAATTCTTCCTGCATTTATCCGTGAAGTTGGTGGATTGAGACACGTTGAACTGTTTAACTAGAAAGTAGCTGGCTTATTTTGTGAACAAGCTGTAATTAGTAATGCTCCCACTTAATTAATTATCTAAATTCTAAATACGTCATGCTATGCTTGTGTTTAAATAAAAGTGATTCGTTTAATACTGTAGAACCTTTTCCAGCCCCAAACAAAATGGCAAACAAATTTGCGGCATCATATAGTTTTTTGCTTGACTTATATCTTTAACTAATTAAACTTGGTGTATGAGAGATAAAATCTAACTTTACAATCTGTATTAAACTATGCGAGGTACAATCTCCTTGTTTTCTGTTTTCTGAGGATACATTAACTATAAAGTAAATGCAACAATTGGCAAAAAACCGCGATTAACTGGTAAATCATATATAACAGTGTTCAGGAGAAATTCGATAAATAGGTATATGATCTTTAATTCGTAGGTAAGCTGGAAGAAGACATCTTTGGAATTGTATTAGTTAAACTATGTTCAATTTCTAAACTGATTATGCTATTGTGTACATATTCGTACAAACATAGATGCTTCTGTAATATTATCCTGCCGTGCATCAAAATGAATGCACAGCACCTGTTTGGACCAATTTCATCAGCATGCCGTTGTATAAGATCTACTAATTCATCACGGTTATTGGCAATTATTGCATGTTATCTTTAGAAATTGAAATTTGGAGGAGTGAAATCAAGCGATGTATTTATAAAACTGTATGTACAGGATGACCCATTTTTGTATGCTTCTGAGAATCTCAGTAAACGTGTCGGAGAAAACTGAGGTACTGTTTCTGAGCTCTTTCATTTTCAAAATAATAACGGCGCAAACCGAATTCCACTGTCTCTTATCGCTTTTGAACTCCAGGGTGTTTTTTATTTTTGTCAAAACCAGTCCAACCCTATATCTCGCAGTTCGGTCATCCTTAAGGCACTTCTCTGAGCTACATCAGATGGGGTAAATTTCGTTTTGATGTATTTCTTGTTTTCCGATATAACCACACCTTGTATTTCTTATATGGAACAGCCCGTATATTTCGTCGAAAGTGAAAAGAGAACTGAAAAACAATTCCAAAAATATACATACAGCATTTTTTGGGGGAAGTATTTAAAAAATCGTTAATTCAAAATTTATAGAATTTCACATAGTAATCATGGAAAAAGAAAAGTTTGACGTTTTATGTATTGTTGACTTTACAAAAATAGTTTCGCATTTATTTTATCGATTCGGTAACCAATAGTTAATTAAGTGTTTTAATTTGGGAAATGAAGATATAAGTTTGACAACGGATCTTTATTTCGAATTGTTAGTATTTATTGTGGAGTGAATTGTACCAGATACAAGAATTTCTTAAAAACTAAGATATACTTTAATAAATCGTGGGTTTTGTATTAAACTTAGAAGCACAAATTGCAATATAGCCAGCAGAGAAGAGCAAGAAAATATCACTGGAATTAATCAGAGAAAATCGAAATATTTCATGCCGAGAAACAGAGACAACTGGAACTGCTATTATAGAATTATTATTATTATTATAGAATAACAAATTTTGATAGAAAATTAGAATTCTGTAAAAGGGTGATAAATAGATGTAACCAGTGTTCAGTTTTCGCAAGGCATGTTGTTTGGAATACCAGGGAGGCTTTAGATCAGGAAGATCAACTGTGGACCAGATCTTCACAATAAAACAGCTAGAAAACCACAGCTATAAGCATAACCTAGCACTACATATGCTATTTATCGATTTCAAGCAGGTCTATGATTCAATCTCAAGAGAAAAACTATATGACGCGCTTAAAGAGCTGAAAATTCCACAGAAGCTAATAAATCTAGTGACGCTGACCAACACAAAAAACCGGATTCTATTAGATGGTAGCTATTCAGACCAGTTTAGCGTGGAAAAAGGACTAAGACAAAGGGATCCTCTATCAACAAACTTATTTAATATCATATTGGACGTCATAATGCCTTGAGCAAGATCCAAACCGCGGGCTCAATTCACCATAATAAGGTACAATGCGTTGCTTACGCTGACGACGTAGTATTACTGACCAGGTTCAGACAAGAACTAGGGAAGATCCTCGAAACTTTTGAAAAAGCGGCAAATAAGTTTGGACTGAAGATTAATAGGGAAAAAACAAAATACATGGAGATGAGAGTAGAGGTGACGGAAGAAAATAAGATGGTTACATTGGGTTCAAAGGGAAGACAGCAACAAATTCAAAGAGTCAATCACTTTGACTATCTGGAGGTAACAATATCTGCTAATAACCAGGAGGAATACGAAATTGATAAAAGACTAATTAAAGGAAACAGAGCAGCGGGATAACTTTCGAGAGTATTAAAGCAAAAAACTTAGCGAGGAGAACGAAGATTAGAGCATATGAAACAATAATAAAATCAGTCGTACGGCGGAAACTTGGATAATGACAAGAAAAGACGGGCAAAAACTAGAAATCTGGGAGAAAAAATTTGAGCAGTATATTTGGAGGAGTTAAAACAGCGGTAGGTGGATGGAGGAGAAGGACGAACAGTGACGTGATGGAAATGTACAATAGGGCAAAAATATGGCGAGTAGTACGAGCCAAAAGAGCGAGGTGGTTAGGTCATATGATAAGAATGATATGATATGATAAAAATGGCAGACCAAAGAATTGTGAAGGAAGTATTGTATGGAGGCAAAGGAGCAAGGAAGAGGAAGGAAGACCCAAGAAAAATGGCTACATGAAGTTAGAAGCGACATAAATGAAATAGGCATTGGTAATTATGAAGAAGCAGGCAAGGACCGAATAAGGTGGACGGATATAGTAAGGAAGATTGAAGCCAAGGGTCTCAAGGGCCTGTAGCGCTGTTATATATATGTTGTTTGGACTGATGTATTTTATACAGGGTGTAAAAATAGTGCGATATTCTTCCACATCTCTATTTTTATGCAAAATACAGCAAAAATTTAAATACAAAATTTCTTCAGTTTTACGAAATTTATAATGTAAAATTATTCTACGATATACTGGGTGTTTAGTTTGCCTGTAACCATCAGTAACTTTTCATTTTTGAATGGAATATCCTATATATGATTATATTTTTGAATTTCTTGAAGAATTTTAAGGCAACTTTATACAGGATCATATTCAGCTTTTTTCATTAGTTTGCAAGATATTGACATTTGTTTGACAATTTTGCTGATCTGACCAAATGTGATTTTTTTCTTTGGGGATACATAAAAGAGCAAGTTTACCAAACAACCCCAACAACACGAGAGCGAAACTTTCTTTTAAAGAGCATACCTACATAACAACACACAGAAATGAGAAATAATTTGAAATATCTCTAAAACCATTAATTTTAACCACATACATGCTTTATTCAAACTAATAGATAATTAAATTTCGCTTTCAACAAATTCATAAAAGTATAGTGTTTCAATTTGAAAAAATGAAGATTTTCACATTTCAATTGTTTCAAAAAGACAATGATTTCTAGAATACTCTGTATAACGTATTTAAGTCCACATCTGTTTATTGTCATCGTAGGAGATGCTTCTAACGTTGTGTTACGTTTCATAATGATACATTTTTCCGTTACCGAAATAATGGCATTTTTCTGAAGATAGCAAAATGTCAAAATTTTCAAACAAATGTCAACATCTTGCAAACTAATTAAAATAACTGAATATAATCCTGTATAAGGTTGCCTTAAAATTCCTCAATAAATTAAAAAATGTGATCATATATAGCATGTTCCATTCAAAAATGTAAAGTTACTGGTGGTTACGGGCAAACTAAACACCCAGTATATCGTAGAATAATTTTACATTATAAATTTCGTAAAACTACACAACTTTTGTATTTAAATTTTTGCTGTATTTTGCATAAAAATAGAGATATGGAAGAATATTGCACTATTGTTACACCCTGTATAAATAGCGATGGTATCTTTAATCGCCACAATAGTCGTTACTGCATCTTCATTATACTGTGATAGGACTGAAGCAAGGACGATTTGGTTTCAGTGTTCGGTGTGGTTAAATTGATAATCAATTAATATGATTTTATTTTTCAATGGAAATTTAAATGCCTTATCGTACATAAATGTACTAAAAATAATTGAAAGTCGAACTTGGATAATGTGCCTCTTGCTTCAATGAATAAAATGTACCTAATGAAAATAGCCCTTGGTTTTTATTTTCAATATTGGATTAAATATATCCATGATTCGACTTAATAATGTCCATAGTTACCCAGAATCACCCTCGATAACATGGAGACTACTTTATACGATATCAGTAATTAGTAGTAGTGTAGTTAGAACAAAATATTTTTAGTAAACTAATTCCTACAGCTTGCATTCACAGAAGATGGCTCCTTTGTAAGACTTTACACAGCGCAGAGTTGGAAAGGATTCTTTAATCGGCTTTTTTCTTCTCATTAGCAGAGCATGCGAACTAAAATTGGATTAAAACTTAAACCCCTCCGCGGCTTAATGAGAAATATAAAAAATCATTCTATTCCGTACAGAACCGTTATAAACTGTTGAGATGACATTTAGGAGCCATTATAGTATCACATAGCCATTAAACGATTTAGTTGAAAATTTACGGTTCTATTTTTACAAGAGAGAATGTTAGTTGCTAATCTTTTTCTCAGATCTTAAAAAATATAATTGTTATTATGTGAAATTTCGTCGGATTTGGTAACAGATGTTATTAAACATTGAAATTTGTTTAGCGTGTCACTTCCAATGATCATCTCCAATTGTTCCAATTTATTGTCTCAGCCAAATCAGCAATAAAAGTTTTTCTAATATTTAGTGACTGGTTAATCTCCTTAACAGCTTCATACTGAAATAGAACTTGATGAAGTGAATATGGCATGCGGTAGTGTAGAGTTGATATGTTCTAATTATAATTATTTTTATACACAAACCAATAAATGATTACGTTTGTACTCACCAAAAATTTGTCTTTTGCAACATATTTTGTGCAACACAATTTATCTGTAATGTTTCTAGTTTACTTTTAGCACGTTTTCTTCGAAAAAACTTCGCAAAAGTTAGAAGTTATCAGACCACATGATATCCGTAGTCAATCAATATAGATTTTACGAGGAATTATGTAGGTTAGAAAATTCTATCCAAAATTTGGAGTCAGACATTAGCCAGATTACGCAGTGGACATTTTTGTTGTGTAAGCTCGTTGGTTATCCGTATATTTGTGATAAGTGATTTCGAGACCATTTCCATCTGTCAACAATATCTCATTAATCGGTAACATGTATTGTAAATAATGGAGTTTCTCATTTGTTTGGCTTCAACTGTGATAATGCGATTCATAGCTCTTTTATATGTGTGGTGGGTGCTAGTTGCACCAGCTTCTTAAGCTATATCGCTTGTGCTTGGTATTACCTTTTGTGTGCGTGTGGGGGGAGCAATTGTAACGCCTATCTTTGCTGTAGTACTCGTTAAAATTACCGTTACAACCCCTATTGTCTAGTTTTGTGTGCATAAAGTATTCCAAGTAAGTAGTCCTTAGCAGGTGCTTTTCATACTGACTAGCCAAGGCACTTACGAAGGGCAATTGGAAATCAATTAAGATTTTGTACAGCATTATTTCCCTTTTAATAATTTTGTAGTTAATTACGTGTAAATGGTAGATAATTTTGTTCTTGATATCGAAGGTTTCCACGGTATGAGTCTCTGTTATGAGGGCTTCCGGGTTTTGACCGCGTCATAGTAAAGTACATATATACAATACAAAATAAAATAAAACAAAAATGAAAATTAAAAAGAAAATACAAAAAATATATGTGCAACTTACTCAAACTCGACGTTTCGCCACTGAGCAAAACTAGGTGAGGGACACCAGAAGGTCACGTTAACTCGACGTGTCAACCACGCTAGAGGCGAAAACCTTCTGACTAGTCAGGTTTTCGCTTTCTTTGAGTTTGAGTAAGTTAATTGTATATATTTTTTTGTGTTTTTGTTTTTAATTTTCATTTTAGTTTAATCTTATTTTGTATTGTATATATGTAGGTACTTTACTACGACGCGGTCAAAACCCGGAAACCCTCATAACAATTTTGTTCTTGAACATGTAACCCATTTTTTACATTTTGTTTTTGTTACTCATAGAGCGGACAAACTCGTATACCTTGACGCACGTGTCGGATGATCCCGTCTGTTGAAATTTATTTAGCTGCAAAATATACAATTGTAACTCCTGCGTGAGCCTTTCACTTCCTGAACATACATGATGGAAGGAAAATGTCTCTATCCATGCAATTTTAAAATCTATTTGTAAACTTGGCTAACAAAGAAGATCTTGCAATATAGCAATATAATGTCAAACGTACGACATCGTTCTAAAGTATGTGAAAACGCTTGGTCTTAAAAAAAAAAGGCAAAGCAAAGGAATATTACAGTTTTTGTTGTGCACAAATTTCCCATCGATATTATTAATAAAGAATTATAAAATATATATTTGCTGTTGACTCCGTGTTAAGCTGATATGATAAAATAACTTTGAAAACAAGACAATTGATGCCCGCTCTTCGCTATTACCTCATTGAGTATGTAAGGCCTTATATGAACATATGTTCACCTAGATATGCACTTATGTATGTGATATACAGACTTGTATACATTATAAAACGGAGAATATGAAAACACCGATGTTCTCAGATGATTTCTTCTGTAGATCGTCTGTATGATGTAGGGATTGCACACGATATATCGCAAATGGAACGTACCTACGTGTCACAATCGATGTTTCCAGATCATTTGTCTTCCGTTTCTACTAAAGTAGGAAGCTATGTCCTAAAAGATTAAAATAAAACATGAATCTTCCTAACAAGGAAAGGTTCTCAATTCCAAGAACTAGGAAAATGTAAAACTTTGTGTATGAGCAGCTCGCCGTGGGACATTCTAAGAACCATTTTTATTAGTGCGGAACCATATTTTAATGGTATTTGCTTTTTTGTGCTCTCTGATGTATGAAAGTACATGCAGCGGAATTTTTACAGCTCCATCTAATTTTGTAGTTATAAATATTTAGTATAGTATTTATATACAGTATAATTTGGGATACATATCTCAATGTAAAGAAATAGCACAAACGTTATTTTATCAATATCACAACTGTTACATATGCAGGGGAAGTACCTGACGTATAAACTTATAAATACGACCGAAATGTCTATAATTCCATAGAATTAGACAGGCATTCTACAAAATCAGACATTATATTCTATAGTGTAAAAAAACCTGTAAACATCTCTTAAACTTTATTCTATCACAGTATACATATCACTTAATACAAATGCTGAGAGATAAATTGCTATCCATCAGAAGACACATAAACAGGCAAAACTAAAATTTGCACAAGATTACATGAGATGGGATCATGAATGAAACATCGCCATACGAGATGAAATTTATCTTGAACAGGTCTGATAGTTTCGAATATTATTGGTACGATTTGCGCAAGAACATTCAAGTTGTAATTTATTATCCAGCATTATACTAATTATACACAAATAAATTAATTAGTAAATCGGAGCGCTAAAGGTTGGTTATGTACGAGATTTTACAATTTCATAAGCTTGTTCTATTACCTTGCTCTAAGTATGTAAGTCTGCGTTATAGTTGCCTACTAGTATTTGAACGGAAAAGATTTTTATAAGACCTTTCTGAAGTCGGAAAATATAAATATCAACATCAATCATTCGAATATTCTTTTGTAGACCAGCCAGAATTTTTTGTTTTAGCATAACAGGACCAAAGTCTGTCGATGCATCTGGTATTAATACGCTGTGGTTGCCGGTATTTTACAAACATACCTCTATGAAAGAGTCTATGAATAGCTTGTAGATGAGTTTTGTAGAAGACGATGCGGTTACAAATGCGACTACATTTAGAGATCTAAATAAGGAGTCGTAAATACGCCGACCAAACCATCTTTCTACAATTTTCAAATAGTAGGAGAATAAAGGAGAGAAAGTTTATTCGAGGCAGACATTTATTTATTTCTATGAGTTGTCGATTATACGGACAGAATCACTATTTAGAATTTAGTGGAACCAAAGTTGAAGTTGAGTTAGGTACAATTCCATCTATCAAATAAATATGTTTTTGCTATGATTTTCTATATGTCGTTGTTCTTCATTTACGAAATAATGTGCGATATGTAGTCGGTATTCTGTACTGCTCCCATATGATTCTCTCAGGAGCTCGTTAAATATTCGTGAAACTCGTCTATATGATTTGATACCTCAAAATCAGCAAGACGAGCTAAAGTTCTTCTGCCCACCAATTACCTATACTAATTTTTCTTTTCGAGTTCTTCCTTGTTATAACGCTATTTTTCTTCTATAAGATTGATAAGAATAATTGCTGTACTAAACAAGACAATTTCTGTGCGGTCTGTCAGTGTGGTCAATTGAAATCCAACAGTGTATTGCGATGTAGGAGGACGTGCATATTCAAGATTTCCAGTCCTCTTCAAAACTTGTATTGCACATGCTTCTGCTTATCAATTCGCATGAAATGTTGTGTAGTTCTTGTTTGTAATGATTTATAATGGTCCCTTTATTTTCAAAAAGTCTACATAATTATCTACATATTAACTGCAGGTATTCCAAACAATCAATGTATACAGATAAATAATCTTATTTGCTGCTTATCAACATATTTTGTTTGTTGTAAATGTCATAAATATGAGAAAAAAAATAAAAATCGAAAGGAGGTTCAGTAATAAAAATAGGTAGTTGACGCATTATCACTTAGTTCCTCAATGAATGAACCTAAAGTTTCTTGCTTTAACTAACGTATCTCGTTTCTAATTTGAGTAGTATATTTGCTTAGGATGTGATTTATTCCTATTTCTCATCTGTTCTAATTTCAATCGGGGTGACTTTCATACATAGCAGCATAGACGAGGGATAAGTATAAGATAGCAATTTTTTTATTTTCTGAAATGTTATTTGTGATGAAAGGTTAACCTAGTCAAATCTTTTATTATCGTAGTAGGTTTCCCCGCATAGTTTACGTCACAGTTAATATCCTTAATTGCTTGTAATAATTCCTCTCCTTCGTGGCCATTCTATTCTCCCAGTGAACTTATTTAGCAAATTCAAAACATTTTGCTACCTTAAGTTGTCTAGATTGTAAGCATATTGCATCTATCGCGATTCAACCTTTTAGTCTATTGATTTTGACCGAAGTTATTCGATATTCCTCGATCTGATGCTTTTCATCTTGTTGAATATGTTATTTAATAAGTTGAATACTACCACCGCTAGTTGTAGTATGCGGATGGGTAGTCTGATAGCAGTGGCAATCTCTTAACTGGAAGCGATCTTCTCGTAAAGTACATTTCAAAACATATGTCAATTCTTTGAGTATTTAGGACTGTTTGTAATTCATCAATGTATTGTTGGAGCCCATTGGTGTTCCATTCCATTACTCGAAGTTCCTTGCGAATTACGTATTATGAATAGCCTCTAGCTATGATTTTCATCTTTTTTAACCTACGATCGTCAGCTTTGATAGGAGATTTCCGTTTTACCTATCAGCATCCACTTGAGTTGTTAGTGCGCTTGCTTATTTAACAACGGGGCTGCGTAATTTTTTTGCAGGTATTCGTAATGCTGTTCGACATTCTTTGCATTTGAGTTTATCACTTCGCAGCTTTTGTTATTAACCGGATCTAATTTATTACAGTTGAAACACTAATACATCGCGACTTCCTATTACAAAAGGTCTAATCTGGCACCACGCTTGATAGTTGTCGTATTGCGAAATTAATTTCGATTTTCTAAAAGGTTCAGTAGAAGCATTTGTTTTTTGAATAGTTTTGATTCTGATTTCCTGAATATCTTTGTTGCTTTAATGCTTTTCATTGTTCTACTGTAATTTTAGCAGTATCGCAGGTTTCTAGTAATTTTTTAGCCATTAGTCTGCTGCAGTTCCTTGTTTGTTTTCATATGAGGATCAATTAATTTCATTTTCTTGTTCGTTCTAGATACCTACTTCGAACTCTGTTATTTTTAACATAACTTTTTATGCAACTGTTCATTTTTCTCTTTTTCTGAATTTATAATATACCCCCTTCTGACTCTGTTTATCTACATCTGTTTCGTGAGTTTTATATTCAGGTCATCTCCATTTGCAATAGTTTATGGTACAACTTTAGGTGCATAGCTTGGACGTTTAATGATGACATGGAAACAGAACTTAACAAATCCAGATATATTATAGAAGCTAGAAACAAATTGCATGCTCTCAGTATACATTAAGTTGATCGTTGCATTGCCAGTGTTTCGATGTTAATAAAAAAAAAACACACTATGTTCCTTTCCACTTGTAAAAATTTCTAGTTGAACAATCTTATATTTCAAATGTGGGATGTTTAAGTAGAAGAACGTTGCACTCGTCGATCCTTCGGAAAAACCATGTTATCTTTTTAGGTTTCTTATCGTTAACACGCTCATCTCAGTGTCAGTACATCCGCCAATATGTGGTTGTCGTTGTCACAGCGTCTATAACGATTTACGGTTTTTAATATATTAATACTTACTACTAAGGTAATAATTTCAACTTATCAGATAAGAAGTTGCGGCTTGCTCTGGTAGCTAACGACTTTGCAGTTATAGCTGCTGAAAATGTACACTGTTAACACACTCCCACTATCGCATAAAACATAGTTGCAATAGTTTCAACTTATGTTAATCGTAAGCCGGACATAATAAACACTCATTTATCAAAGAGAAATTAAAATGTCATAAACCATAAAGAAATAAATGACTCCAAGAAGAAGAACAGCGGACGCAAGATACGAAAAAATACTGAATGCTAGATCGTTTCTGTTCCAGCAAAAGTATTTATTAAGCAAGCGGGAACATTTACTTGTAAATGTAATTTATGATATCTGCAAACAAATTACTTTAGCTTTAGCGTTGCTTGTACAGTGTACACGTGCTGAAAAACTGCTGTCGGAGTTTTCGAATGGCGACGAATAGCCGTGCTCCGAAAAATTGTTCGTTAAAAATGCAAATGCAATTGATAAAATGCGAAATCCGCCTGAACGAAGAACGAACAAAACGAGTAAGCGGAATTATGCAGGTTTTTTACCAAGGGTGAGAGAGCATCAGTCTAGTTAAGTTTGAATAAGGTAGAAGAGCATATAAATGTTTTCCATATGACGCTATTTTGAACTTAATTACCGAACGTGATTTAATTAGCATGGCTTTCGCCCATGTAAAGTTGATAATTTTGCGTAGCTTTTATGATGTAAGAATTTTTAAATTGATAGAAATAATAATTAAATTTGTGAAATTAAGAAGGTGTGCTTTGTTGAAGATTTCTGCTTGTCAAATCTAGGTATTTGTTTCATAGTACCTACAGAAAATCTGAACGCTAAGTAATAAAGAAAATACGTTTACGTGCGGAACTCCAGTATACTTGGCGGATAATTTTATTTTATAATACTTACTACTATATGATTAACCTCGGTTATAGTGATTTAGTTTCATCCTCAACTGTATAGTGACGCGCTTCGGTTTTTCCAACAATACATAGCTGCTGCCATTGTAGAAATAAAAATAGACAATAGCCCATTTCGACATGAATTAAGTCGTTTCTTGATTAATATTGCATATAAACTAAGCGTAAAGATAATGTAAAAGATGAGTAATATAAAAGGTTTTGCTCTGACTGACTGTCTTAAGATCACACTAGACTCGATTTAGCTTATTAAAGAACCGCGATATGTGGTACAAAAATTTATTTTGCCATGAAAGCGTGGTTTAAAAAACCATTTTTCTGTAATTTTTCTAATTTTCGATTTATTCACAATCTTGCATGTTTTTTTAGTTTTTCTATAGATAGTCAAAATCGTGCAGTTATTTTCCCGAGTACCTCAGTAATTGCTAAGAATTTCATGAGGTTTTTGGAAAGTCAAATAGTCAATTCATCTAATCAGAGTTTCATTGCAAAAGGAACAATTGATAAAGAGGCAGAAAGGAATTAATATTTTTCTCATATTCCTATGGCTACTCTCTGTGACTTTTTAATATATTTTGAATAAACAATTTTGATAATAGCTGATAATGATATCATTCTAACGAAGTGCTTGTAAGACGCTAGATTAAACATGGTTACCGAACTAGAGAGTTTGTAAAGGGACAAACTATCATAAAAGCATGGTATCACGGTGGGAAGTGAAAATACGTTAATTTATTTTATATTGTTTTAGGGGTAAAATAAAATTTAGAAATCAAACATACGTTTTCTCGCATGTGTTCAATAAATGATTAAAAGAAATCGGAAAGCGCTCAGCTGAATCCAAAAAGTAAAAAAGCCAGTGTGATGTCATCAATATATCTCATTAATGTCCACTCGTGTAATTTAGCCATCAACAAACTTGTGGAACATTAAATGCAAGTTATTGAACAATTTGACAGTAAACTTCAACTTTCTAGAATTAGTAAATAAATGTTCAACCTCTAACAATATCCATTTTAACATTATTCGAGGAATACCTTAGACTGCAATAGCAATTACAATAGACGCTGGAAGTTTTTTTTTTGTTCACATTTTTTTTGTGACATTGAAAGCAGATAATAGCAATACTCCGGTGAGGAAATTTGCATCTGGTGGGAAGCGGTCATTGTAAAATTGAACTGCAACACTTTTGGTTGAAAATGAGGGAAATGAGCATAGGTTAGTGTTAACACTAAACACTTTAACCCACTAAACACCAAACAAGTTTTAACTAAAACACCGACGCGTTTCAACAGCAATGCTGTCATTATCAAGGCGATAATAGATAGATAGATAGATAGATTTATTGAGATCTTTTTTTTTTTTACAATATCCGTACAAGTACAATCTCGTCAAAATACATACAAATGCACGTAAGTAGGTACATTAACTACACAATACATATTTAAAATTTATGTTTAAAAAACTCGTCAAAAGAATAAAATATATAAGTGTGTAGAAATTTGTACAGCCCTACTTAAATGCTACATGATGCAGACATTTTACTTCCATGAGGAGTTGATTATAAAATTTTACGCTATGGTAGTTAACTCCTACTCGTGTTTTGTTCAGGCGGTGATGCGGAATTACTAAGTCCTTCTTGCGCCTCGTATCATAATTGTGCAGATCTTCGTGTGTATTGAAAGCACCAAGACTTGTGTGTTTAATATGTGTAAAACTAAATTATAAATGTTGTGCACGGTCAACCCGATACGCCTCATTAATTTCCGATTCACGAAAACAATGACGAATGCGGGATAGGGCCGTTGTCACAGTTCATTACACATGACTTATTTTTATATATTTCTAAACTTTCGAAAACGTTTAGAAACTTACAATTGTTTATTTGTCTACTTAATTTAACATTCGTATGATCGATGTTGTGATCTATTTCAAAAATGTGTTGGGCAACGCTCTCAATTCTATTAAATCTAAGATTTGCCATATGCTCTTTGAATCTAGTTGAGACTGCTCTCCTGGTTTGCCCAATATATTTTTGATTACAATCTTTACAATTGATTTCGTAAATACCTGACCTGAGGTTGCATTTTATCTTTAGGATTACCGATGAGACTTCGTAAACTAGTCCCAGAACTGTAAACTATTCTGAGATCTAGCTCTTTGAAGATTTTACTCAAACCATTAGTGATAAAGGGAGCGTAAGGGAGGGTCACAACGGGTGAAGCTTTAACATCCTCTCGAAAAGTCGTAGATTTTTTCACAGTTTTCTTATAATTAAACTTTCTAATTAACTTATAGATATGCTGAGGCTGGAAACCATTACACTTGGCCGCATCTTTTATAATTTTAAGCCCTTTCTCATACCTCGCCTTGTTCAAGGGAAAAGTGAGAAGTCTGTGGACCAAAAAATTCAGGCTTGCCATTTTGTGTTGAACGCAATGATGGGAATCTGAAGGAATGTAGCGAAGTGTACTGGTTTCCTTTCTATACACGTCAAACTATAATCTCCTAATCGCCTTGATAATGACAGCATTGCTGTTGAGACGCGTCGGTGTTTTAGTTAAAACTTGTTTGGTGTTTAGTGTTTAGTGTTCTACTTATGCACCAAGAGATCCACTGAAGAACTTCTCATAGGTTAGTGTTGTTGAAGGTGGTGTAGCGTGATCAAGTGAGGTGTTCAAGTAGATACTGCAAATGTGAATGACCAAGTCATTTGAAGAACTTTGGGAGTAACTATAAACACAAGCTAAGCTCCTTTAATACGAAGTAATGTTGTCAAATGATTGTTGGCAGTGGTACAGGTGAGTACCTAACTTTTGGTTGTAGCTTATTTGATACTTACAATGGCAACAATCAAAATTAATTACATAGCTTATTATAGTAAATCAAGTGCAGTATATGTAGGAGTGATAGTATTAGAAGTTTTTACGAGACTCTTTAAACAACTCTAAACAAATGTATGGTATGAAAAATATCAGATGAAGTTTGCAAAAAAAAAATATTTTTCCATATTAAGGACTTAATTTATATATTTTTGGTAGAACTTTAATCGCCTACTAATATATACGAAAGAAAAATTTTGTAGAAGAAACATAGGTACATTATCTTAGCGCGTTATACACGCACTATATCATAAATGGGGCACTCTGTAGAGACGAGGTCTTCCTTTCACAACAAAAAACTTACGCACAATATTCAGTAATTATTGTAGTAATATTTGTGTTTTCTGGCAAAATTTAATGAATGAATTAATGATGAAAATTTTAGCCAGGCACTTATGCTTGATAAAAATAAAACCAAAACACTAAAATCCTTGTTTTACGTTTGCTTACAAGTTATATGGAGGTATTATGATGTTATGCTCTACCTTTAGAAAGCCATACAATTTTTAAAAAATTACGGTTCTTACTTTTGCAGGGGATTGAGTTCGTTGTTTGTTTCGTATAGAATTTAGACACTTTCTTTTAGAATAATGACATGTATTTATTCAATGACATATAATAAATGATTTGATTTATAATTGATTTAACAGCGAAAAATGAATTGTAATTAAAAAAATAAACTTATTCTATCGACCTCTATCGTTTAAGCTTTATATTAAATTTAAAGTAACAGCGATCCTTTGTTATTATTATACATCTACATATATTTACTACCATTAAAATAAAATTCTAGGTTATGCTCTTTTTATATAAACAGGTTATTATCACATTAAGCTTTAACGGGTGTTATTTTGTATGGATCTGATCTGACCTGGTGGATCTAGAGTAACCTTGGATTAAGGACGTCTCGATTCGGGACGAGACCCTTAGGTTGTAGATCTTTGTGGTATTTGGAACTTGGGTAAGCTGGGAAACGGATTCAAATCGGATAATTAGTGTTTATTGAAATTTATAGGTTAAAGGTAAAAATGCTTTCCTTGAAATTTTTGAAAAATACGATCTGTGTTCTCGATGAATAAATTCGACTGTCGTTTTGGACATTTTTTTTAGCGAATCCTGAAAGTATTTTTGGCGTCATTGGCTCTTATTGGATGAGGTAAAATATCTTAAACAAAAAGAAATCGTTTGCGAAATGAAATGTTGAAAAACTTAATTTAACTTATTTTAGAATTTGGAAAATAACTAGGGAATTAGACTCCAAGTGCTTCAAATAGGGTACCTACAAAATTCTGTAAATTAACTCTGTTGTTTGACAATTCTGGGCAAAATTCAACAATAGCACCCCTATCCTGATTTTGCCAATTTTGTCTTTAGGGGCATTTTGACGGCATTTTTAAAGGATACACAGACAAATTTTTACGCGGAAGCAACAATTGTTTGACACTTGGGAATGGTGCCGATGTAAAACTGTGGAATTGGACAATTTTTGTAAGGAACTATTGAAATAGTGATGTTTCCTAAAGCTTGTGTTAAATATGATGTTCATTATTCTTTGCTGATTACGAAATTAGCTTATTGCTACATTGGTTTCTTTTATGGTGTGATCGGAAGCATTATTCTTTCAAGACAAAATGTCGTCTCTATTCTTAATGATTTTTATAAATTTCTCTATAAGATCTCTTATATCTACATTGCTTATTACATTGTTGTTTTACCTAGATTCAATTAGTATATATTTTTTTTATGAATCGTTATTTTGATATTAATATACAGGGTGCTGTTCTTGTGTAATATACCTGGTGTCTCCAAAATAGTGTGTTTTTGCAACTGGGGTTTTATAATTTATCTTTAATGTTTACAAGGTAGCTTTCGACGTCAGACATCCGTACGGTGGATTGAATTGTCATCCTAACACTCCAATCACGGAATATCCGCTGATCTTCCCTTGCTCACTAAGCCAAGCATTACAGTATATAAATAATGTTAGAGAATAAGTAAGACAATTTTCAGCACATATACTACTTGAATTCGTAACTGTATATTTTAATTCAGAGCTATATTGAAAAGTCAGGAAGAAATTAAGGGAAATTAATTTTTACGAGCTGAATTTATATTCGTTCCCCACTAACAAGATATTAATTATTAGATGCGTTAACAAAAGGCTTTCAAATTTTCATTCATTACATAAATGGGGTTGAGGTGAATGCATAGTGGAGTGGTGTCATTAATAATCCTGCCTCATTTACCGAGAAGTCTAATGTATTTTGCAGTTCCTCGTTTCTCCTGGTGTACTAACGCGGTTGTGTGTTGAGTGAGTATAGTGGCCCAACCACATCCGCACCCTCGCCATTTGCTACGACTGCCTGGGCGGTCTCTCAAGACGTTTTGCTCTACTCCTTTCGTCGAATACCTCAATTCGTGAAGAATAAAGGAGCACAGCATATATTCAGACAATCGAACAACTCGCTCACAGCCTCACTATTCAGCAGTATATACAAATCAACTTTATGTAGATCCAGACATATTATCCAACACAATGTGTGTGAGCTGATCTAGATACTCTCTAAAAGGAGAATCGAGAACGTATTTCGACTATCTGCTATATAGGAGGCGGTATAAAATGTTCCACCGTGTGGCTGTTCTCAACAGGCTTTGCAAATGAACTGTTAATTTTAATGATTTCCAGTTAAATGCTCCGTCGAATGACAGATATACAATGGCAATTGTCTCCTTGTTAGTTAGTTAGTTAGACGGCACAATTTCAGAACAATTACAGATTCAGTGTTTGCGCTACTGCTAAACTATTGTTTCCTACAGTTAGGTAGTCGTACCTACTTGGATATGAAAGACACGATGCATTGTTTCGATGCACTCTAAAGTAGAATGGTTGACAACATCATAATTTATAAACTATACCACAACTTAGCACAACAAAAGGAAGTCAGATTATTGGGGAAAAGATATGTATAATAACTAAACTTGGGAAATTCGCTACACACGCCAGTGGCTTACACCTGAAATTGTGCATTTAATTAAAATAAAAAAAAAAAACGCACTCTATTCACCATTGGACGATTAAGTGAGTACACCGATTGTGGCATATTTATATACGGCACGACTGTATAGTAATTTGCAATTCGTCGGCCGTACGCTGGCTTCTCGCAGAGCCGATAATGCTCGACATATCTTTGCCATGCATGCTGTAAGCGTAGGCCATGTTTAATAATAACACATAGCTGAATTAGATAACATTTAACAGATATCTCAAGTAGCTCGAGGAACATTTTTCTTTATGTTATTGAAGTATAGTAACCATAGGATAATTTTTTACAGTGAGCACGGTCAAATTTTTTCAACAGTTTCAACAGTATTTAATAAAGTTATGACTAAAAAAAATTAATTCTACGGAAGGTAGTAGTTGGTGGTAAAGTACATTGGCATAGTTATCGACTGGCAGCGTTTCCATTTAAAAATCATGTAAGGTATGTTGTTAACAAAGTACGAAAAAAGGAGTTTACGTGTGAAGACAAGTATTAAATTATTATAAGCCAGCATTATGGTACTTATACACATACTACTATTGGTCCATAATTTGAATACTGTACTATGGTTCTGTGAATCATTTTAAACTGTAGTTGCAATAGTCGCACGTATGTATTAGATCTATTGCAATAGGTCTTTGTTAAACAGCGTGACGGCTTAAATGGCTAGACGAAGGCTTCGAGAAAGACGAAATTCTCAATTTTCTATTCAGAGATTATTTGTTTACGATACTTCTGGCGCAGTAATACTCATGCGAATAGGACGTTTGTTTTGTGATCATCACATATATTTTAACCAGCCAATGCTAGAACAAAGTGTCGAATCTCATCTTCCTCAAGTTTAGAAGTCGGAAAATCCGATTTATGTATGCATACTTGCATAAATTTATTTTGAACTTCTCTGAAAACGCGATTGTAAATTTTTTGTCAAAGCCTGCCAAATTTGATGAAATTAATCAAATTGGCATGTCGACGACTAACTTGTGAGCTTCCCAGCTTATATGTGTCCCATACATATATAAGCTAGGATAAGATGGCACAAGAGCACAATGATTATTTATGGGAAACCATACGACAATGAATAAACTTGTATTTTTCTTTTAAAATTCCAAAGAAAGTGTTACAATTTCTGAATATCTGAGTGTATTCATGATTACAAACATGTTACTAGAAATAAATTTGGTTTTGTGTTTACTGTTGATTAAACTTACAATATAATCAACTACTGCACTTTCTGACTTTACAAATGACCATTGATGGTTTTTGACACGCAAATTAGATCTGTCTTCAATGACGATTATTGACACCTGTACATACGATTATTCATGACTCGACTCTAGTATGTTTTAGTAGCAACCTCGAACCAACCAGAATTGTCCTGGGCAAGAGAGGTTAGAACTTGTACTAACCGGAAACTAGACAAAAACGAGTTAGTAATTGCACATATTAATCTAGCTCTCAATCTGCTAAGTAGTTTGGTAGTCGTCCTCAAACCGGCATACCATGACGTAGTAAACTAAAAAATGTCAAATTAAACCCAGTTAGAATTTTTAAAATATGTGTTCTATTCAAAAATATAAGTTTTAAGTTTTGTCGGAAATTCGTTATTCTTTTGTTCTCTTTCATAAACTGGATATTAGTCAGCCTTAAAAACACTACCACATTGCTAATT
Source organism: Holotrichia oblita (assembly GCA_023690525.1). Lineage (NCBI taxonomy): Eukaryota > Metazoa > Arthropoda > Insecta > Coleoptera > Scarabaeidae > Holotrichia > Holotrichia oblita. The sequence goes on from CM043017.1 coordinate 106,720,093, forward strand.
TAATCAACTTTCTAGAATTACCAGTAGCAGTTTTGTATATAGCATATTAATTTGATTTCAAATAAGTTCCCATAATAACATTATTTGTCAGTGATTGCAATTTAATTACGTGCTGTATGGCTCGTAGATTCGATATGCGGAACTGTTTAGCATAACGTAACTGAATTAGAAGTGGACAATGATAAATCGACCTGTCCAATTAGTTTGTTTGTTAAAATTGGGCTCTCTTTGTTTTATTAATAAGTTTCCAGTTATTGGGCGAAAAATAATACTGCCCCTACTTCATCTTGTTAATTAGATAGAAAGCAATTTATATTTCAATCTCACGTCTACTCAATAATAGTTACAACAATGGCACTGTAAACCTCCGATTAAAAAATGTGCCTTGTTATTTTGACGATTAACCAAATTTTGACAAAACTTAAATCGTGAAGTAGTCTTTCAGTATTTGGGCACCCATATTTTATGAAACTATTTGTACAACACAGCTGCTACGAAATTAATTCTTCCAAACTTCAATAATTATAGGAAAAGCAATAAATTTACACAAAAGCTGTATAACTAACCTTATGCAAATTACACTACTACCTGCAATAAACGAAATTTTTTTATTGCCATTGTATGGGGATTGGTGCAACAAAAGTTTCTCAAAGCTTTTCTAATTGTCTTTTTGTTAAGTTTTCTTTTAGTAAGGATGTTTTAATTAATGTTTAAACTGCAAAATAACTAAAGTTAAACAATATCACTGTAGATTATATCGTCAAGAAATACCGAAGTGGCAGAGTCCTGAATAAATCACGAAGTGGGAGACCACGAGCGACAACTTCTGCTGAAAATCATGCAATAGTGGTAATTCGCAAAACAAATCGACGGAAAACAGCCCCAAAAATCGCTTCTGAAATCAATGCAGACCGTCGAAAGTCAGCAAGCGTAACTACAGTAAAACGTCGTTTTACAAAGTAGGTTTGTATGGGCGAATTATAATGAAGAAACCGTTATTGCCTAGCTATAATAAACGAAAACGCTTAAAGTGGGTTCGTGAACACCAGGATTGAATAGTTGAACAGTGGAGTAAAGTCCTCTGGACCGATGAGCTAAAATTCGGGATTTTCTGTTCAAGAAGACGTCTTTTGGTTCTGAGATCCACAGACGAGCGCGCGAAAGAACAAGGTATTGTTACTACGGTCAAACTTGGCGGTGGTTCAGTTATGATCTAGGGTTGGCTTTGGTGCTACGGTTGCGGGTAACCAGACATTTTAGAGAACAATGCTATTCCTTCAGAATTAAGAATTTTGGGTCCGAATTTTGTATTTCAAGAAGATAATGACTGTGCAAAAACTATTTGTGACACTTGGAGGCAGACGAATCAATTAAAGTTATCGAGTGGCATACCCAAAGCCCCAATTAAAAACCCCATTGAGTTATTGTGGGAGAAACTTGATTGGGAAGTTCGTAAAGTAGTTCCAACATTGGAAGTGGAAGGAGCTACAAGAAGCATGACCCCGGATAACACCAGATAACAAAAATATGTTCACTTTTTCGTTCGTGGTTTTAGTCAGGTCTTCTAAATCTATGGGTGCCCAAATACATACTTTTGAACGGTAATGTATGTACGTCGAACTACTATAGACAACGTTTTAATGACAATTTAGGTTTACGATTTCCATTTTAATAGCTATAAATTGTCAAAAACAAGACCTCTATAAAATACATTAATGTAAAAAAGTATAGGAGCGATTTTCTAATCGTTTCAAAATGACGTTGTGAATGCAACGCCTTGTATACTACAATCGGAGTGGATTTTATATTTTTTGTGCTTGTATTTTACTTTATCTTGTATTTAATTTATTTTTGTATTGTATACATACTATACTAGGTACTATTACGCGGTCAAGACCCGGCAATCTTCATAATAAAGAATCATTAATATATAGTAAAAATACATTAGTGTAGCTGCAATAGAACATCCATAATTTACAAAATTTCGTGCTGGGAAAGCGAGAAAGAATTCTACATTAGTAGGTATTATTCATTGGTATATGTTATTTCACTAATTCACTTGAATTCGCTAATACCGCTAAAATTTTACAATTACTTTTTTCAGCGTAATTAAAAAGTAATTAGTAGATTGTTAACTTTACATTTCTACAAGACTTGCAGGTGAAACAGAAGAGAGTCAAGATATTACATTCACGCGACTTTTGTTTTTAATAGGAAAGAAAGTTGAAATATGAAGCAGAGTCAAACCAAATTGAATAAACGTGGAAGATTATTATGGCGAATAGCACTGATGAACTGTTTATAAATTTACTTTTAAATTAGCTGTTTAACACAACTTCGTGATTAGAAAACTTTTTGTGTGCCGTGCAGGGGCTGGTTGCTCGAAAAAAGTTTCAATTTGAGTCTTTGTAACAACTTTTTAATTTAGATGATAATAAGATCCACGGTCTAAGGAAATTTATATTTCTTTTTCGAAATTGGCGGTGTGTATCATGTTGACGCTGATTTTAATAAATGTTTCCGTTGCAAGTTAATTCGAAATAACGATTCTTTTGAAATTGCCTTTTAAAAATAACAATACTGATTTTGCTATAACTGTGCGTATTCTTTGAATATATTAACAGCAGAGAAGCGATGTGGCTCAGAAATTCGTAAGCGCGTGTGACTTCCTCCAAATTCGACGATCCATCTTGATATAAATACTACGTATTTTTTAGTTGTGGAATTCTCCGATTTTGGGCCATAGCTCCCTCCAAACATTGTTCGAATTTTCCATGTTTAGAGATGTCTATGAAATACCTAGTAAGAGATATTAATTTTATTTTACATAATTGTCGGTGTATCATATGCTTTCAATGATAAGGCAATCTATTTTGTCAAAAACCTAATGAACCATGGTAGGTATACAACAAAGTTAGAAAATTAATAGCACTCATAATAGTGCCCCTTAGGAAATTTTACAGACTCAAAGAGAGAATAGTTTATTTAAATATTTATAAACGTTATGATTGTATTCTATTGTTTTCTGATTTTTTAAAATTTTTCAAATTTGTTAACTATATTTGTACTCCACTAAATGCCGAACTAAAATCTACGTTGCACGAAACTAAAATATAAATGAGTACAAAAATATAGCTCTATTTCTCCAAATTATCAACGTAATATTCAAAGATTGAATTTTTATTAAACAGTTTTAATTTACATTACATTTCTTCGCCTAGTCATAACGTATGGCATACTATCGTGGTATAGCCTGACCAAGATCCACTTCAACAAACTATAGGTCCTACAAAACTTGATTCTAAGTCTTATCACACCATGGTTCATAACCAACGAACAACTGCACGTGGATTTGGGGGTCTAACCAGTGAATTACTACACTCTATCTCCTGATAGAATTCTTTGTAGTCAAAGCCAATAACAGCCAGTCTCGTCCAGGTAGATGCTTTGTATAATAGCAAAGATTTTATAATCGTTGTCTAGGCCAGGATTTTTCTTGTTAAGTCCGCATTGGAGCTAGTCTAGATGGAGACTTTCCGTCCAATGTTTGTTGTATTACGCCAGGAGGTACATCGGGTATCCGCGATGGTGTCAAAGTATTTAAGGTAGTTTTTCTGACAGTTGACATGGATTTTGGCATCGACGTTTTCGGAGGGGATGTGAGAGGTTTCGGGATGGCAGGATTGCGAATGCATTAGGAAGTCGTCGGCTTAAGCAACAAAGTCGATTCTAGGATAACTGGGAACGTCCTCCAGGAATATGTTATATAGTACTGGCCCTAAACATGAACCCCGGGGGCTCCTACCTTTGTCGATTTCTTTATTGACAAGTTCTGGTATATCTTTACAGCGAAAGTTCTATTTTTGAGATAGTTAATTAACTTCATTAATGGTGCTGGTATATTAATTGCAGCCATTTTGAATATTACGACCTCGTGCCAGACATTGTCAAATCTCAGTATCTAGGACCAGACGGCCGCATGATGTTTGCGGTTGAAGGACTTCATTAAGTCCGAGGTAAGGATTGCCGTGCCATGTCTTAAGAAGGCTGTGTTCATGAAGGTGTTCATTTATTGTGCTGACGACAGCAAAGACATCGGCCTATATGCATCGATCGTGTGTTTTGGTTCTCCTGGATTGTGGACAGGGACTACCACTGTGTGCTTCCTGCCCAACGAAAGTGGACCAGTCGGATGGTCGCATTAATTATTTCGGTCAACCTTAGGATACAAAAACTCCCATAGCAAAGACTGGGACCGTGGAAGTTTTCGATATCACTTGCTTTATAGTCGCTTGGAACAATGTGTAGTTTTGTTATTATAACAACATTAACGAGTTTGCTCTGTTATCAGCGCTGAACTTAAGTATAAAAAAGTCGTATAATATAAAATACACGCATATGTTTCTTTTTCTCTACTGGACATATATAATTTAGTAGGAGTTCTTTCACCCGCTTGATCTCTATTGCATCGACTTTTTAGCGATAGTAGATTGGTACATTACTGTTCTCTATTCGGTAACGTTAACTGGCATTATTAATATAACGTTATCCGGTTTTAGCACAAAGCAAATGAAATAAAAGAAATAACTTCCGCCATTTTGACAAGCTATCGGTCCATGAAACTCTACTGTCTCCTTTCCGATATCCAAATCGGAAACAGTTGCCCCGGGTATTTCATAAGTTTATTGAGTAGGAACTGTCAACCGTTGACCCGGTTAACGACTTATCTGCACTTTCCACTGCGTCTTGCTACCGCGTTGTATATCCGAGAAGCCAGAAAAAGAAATTATTCCCCTCCATTGGTTTATCAAAGACGGAAGCATTTTCGCACATTCATGCACGACTTATTCTAGAATGTTTTTCTCTCACTGATTCCTTTTGCGCGTCACATTTTATTATTGCTGTCGATGATTGGACCGGCTATTTTTTTGAGTTCCTATTGTGCGTGTTTGCCAATGGTTTCAAGTCCGTTGGGCTGGTTTTCAGCTGTCGAATATTGACGACAACGCCTCCACCTTGCTACAGATATGCTGTTTTTTTGTAAGAATCGACTATCATTCGTCCTCGAGAGGATAAAAAAGAAGAATCGTCGTCATTGGGATTAAATAGCATTTCAAATAAAAAGAAAGAAAAAATCTTACGCCCTACGTTAGATGAAGCGAAACATTTATATACAGCGCGGGCTATTATATAGCTGTTAATAATGTTATACAGATCCATCACTATGTCTAGCTTTGTTTAGAAGCTAGAAGTACAGTTTTACTTCCACTAGAGTACACAGAAACTGGAGTATACAGTAACGGGCAAGATATGGAGACACTATGACTCCTACTACTGTGGGATTACGACTGAATGTGAGGTAAAATAAGGAGACGTAAAGGCTACGCACTTTATTGACGCTTAAATTAGACTTAAATACGACAATTAAACAAAACACAAATAAATGCGCGTTCTAGAATAGCATTTGAATTGAAAATTTGTTACCTTTATACGCCTAGATGTAGATTTCTTTATTAAATTTGTCAGTGCAGTGAAAGTTACTACATCAACATACACATGCAGTTACATAAAAATGATCACAATTTTCAATTAACAAACAAAATAACACACCTAGATAAAAAGAAATAAACAGTAGCCCAGTATTAAAGCTCGGAGCACACACCCCTATCACAAAACTCATCAAGAGAGTATATGTACATATCTTCTGAAGCTGGTAAGCGAATCACACCCTACTGCAATCGGAAAAGAGTTACATATTTTTACACTCAGACGAATATTTTTCTTCTTATTTTCTTTGCTGGAAGCACACAGTTTTGAAATTACAGCAGCGTAATATTACACAGGTATAGTCTGGCTACGTAGTAAAAAGTCTATAAGAATAATTCCTGCGGCATAAAAAAAACTGTGGCAGTGATCTTGCCCGCAGATGGTGTTACACGAAACTTTCGAGGAGGTGGTAAATCTTTGGGTTTCCATTCCATGCCTACCTTTTCGATTCAGAATCATAATAGTAAACCCAGGTTTCATCCACAGTAATGAATCTTGCTCGGAAGTTTTCAGGATCTCGTCAAATGCGCATTTGCTCTGGTGCCAACATTTTCGGAATGAATTTCGCAGGGATTCGTCTATCTTTCAGGACCATGATATGGACCAGATCAATGTTTCTGTGCAAACAATTGTTTTCGACCATCTAGTACCAACATCATGTTCATAGGTCTTTCCGCTAAGTTTAAAATCCCTAGCCCAATTCGTCACCACCTGATATCAAGGAGCAGATTCCGCCAGTACTTGTACCATATCCTCAAAAGATCCCAAAGATAAAGAATCCGCAAAGATCTCTGCCTATTATCAGAATGTTAGGGGACTTCGTGCTAAGACCCATTCTCTTTTTCTTGCTGCTTGTGAGTCCTCTTATGATGTGTTGGTTTTCGCGGAGACTTGGCTTGATAATTCTATAAATACCTGTGAGTTATTACCTTCTAACTATTTTTTTAATGTGTGGTGGGTGCTTAGTTGCAGTGACTCCGTAAGCTGTATTACTTGTCTGGCTATCACTGCAACTCTTGCGGTGTAGTTTAGTGTGTGTAAGTTGTGTTGAAATGGCTTTGTGACAGCATCATATCGCCTTTTATGATGCCGCGCTGTTAATCACTTTGCTCCCAACAGCGAATGGCAAGTCGATCCGGGATTAAACTCTCTGAAAAAATGTCACCGTCCCTCCAGAGAATTGAACCCCGGCACCTATCGTCCTCTCACAACAATAGTCAGCCGCCTAACCACTGCGGCCATCGACCCGTTAATAACATCATTAGATCTGTCAGAAGATGTTCTCTGATCAACCGCTCTACTGGTGGTGGAGTCTTGATTGCTCTCACTGATGCTTTTAATTACGAACTTGTCGACTCTAGTTCTGTCACCTGTCTGTAAATGTTCATTTCTTTCTATCTTCTTTTATATTGCAGCAATATACATATCCCCTTTTATTAATCAACATGATTTTGAATCCTTCTGTGAATATCTTGAAATATTATTGATTGATAAACCTACTATTCTTGATTTAATCATCTCCAATGCGGATTGAGCTCCCTGCATTTTAAGCAATACAATTCTGAGAAACTGACAACAGATTCTTGATTTAATCATCTCCAATGCGGCCTGTGATAAATGTCGAAATTCATGATGATCCGTTTGTGCCAGTTCACCGTTATCATCCACCTCTTTCAATATCTGCGAACTTTTTCATACCAACTCACACATCTTCTGCCTTTCCCTCAAACACAAATCTACGTTACAACTTCCAACGCGCTGATTTCGAGGTACTGTCTAGTAATCTCAGTGATGTGGATTGGTCTTTCCTCGAATCTTTCGATAACGTAAATGATGCTGTAGAAAAATTTTATGAGGTACTTCAAACTGTCTTTGATCACTGTGTTCCTAAGTATTCTGCAACTGGGAGGCGCTCGAAATATCCATCTTGGTTTACTCCGGTGATTATTAACACTCTAAAACTGAAATTGTATTATAGACGTAAATGGAAAACAACCAATAGCACTTATTTTTTGAATGAATTCAGAAGAACACGTTCTTTGTGCAAAAGCAAAATATCGGAGGCATACAAATCCTACATGGAATCAGTTGAAGCCTCATTGCAGCATAATCCTAAAATGATATTTCGATATTTAAACGACAGAAGGGGTTCTACATGAATGCCTAACACAATGACCTATAATGATGTGATTTTGCATAGTCCGAACAGTATTGTTGACGCCTTTGCTGACCGATTTTCGTCCATTTTCAGTGCCAGCTCAGGATTTCCCTTAGATTTTGATATAGATAATAGCGTTCCTTTCTCTCTATCTTATGTCACTGAAGAAGACTTGCTCCAACTAATGTCTCAATTTGCGAACGCTCACACCTCATGCGACGATTTAATCCCCTCGTTTGTAGTGCGTAATGCCAGATACGCCTTAGCTAAACCTCTTGCGTTGATAATTAATCTTTCTATCAAAACAGCTGTATTCCCTTCACTATGGCAGCGGGCTAGAGTTATTCCGGTATAAGAAAGGGGCCAATAATTGCTTTGATAATTATCGACCTATATCAATACTTTCTAACTTCGCAAAGTTAGGTATATGAGAATGTAATATACAGTTGCATATACGAGGGAGCGTTTTTATATTCGCGGAATGGGGGATAAGGGGTGGAAATAACCAAAAAAACCAAATTATTTTTCTTTTTCAATATATTCGCCTGCAAGACGGATACATTTTTCACATCTTTCAATTAATTTATTTATACCCTCATAAAAAAATGATTTCTCTTTATCTGCAAAATACGCCGAAACTTCCTCCTTGACTTCATCATCGGCAGTAATTTTTTTACCCCGCAGCACTTTTTTCATTTTCGGAAACAGGTAATAATCACTCGGGGCCAGGTCTGGGCTGTAGGGTGGGTGATTCACAATTTCGAAGCCCACCTTATGCAGGGCAGCTAATGCAACGCGGCTCTTGTGGACGGGAGCGTTGTCGTGCAAAAGCAGCACACCTTTCGTCAATTTTCCCCGTCTTTTCCCTTTAATGGCTTCTTTTAGTCGCTCTAATATTGAAGCGTAATATTCTCCGGTTATAGAAGCACCTTTATCTTTATAATCAATCAACAATATTCCTTCTGAGTGCCAAAATACCGTTGCCATGAGTTTCCCAGCTGATTGTGACACTTTAAATTTCTTGGGAGGTGCTGTGCCCTTTTTATGCCACTGCATGGAGTCTTGTTTGGACTCAGGTTCATAATGATGAACCCAAGTTTCGTCTCCAGTAACGATTCGACTCAATACACCATCCTTGTCTTCATTACAGAGGTTCAAAAATGCACGCGAACACTCTACGCGCTGTTGTTTTTGCGGCGGCGTGAGCATTCTCGGCACCCATCTTGCGCTGACCTTAGACATGCCGAGATGATCGTGTAGGATTTTAAAAATTGTTGTATCGGATACTCCAACCATTTCTGCGAGTTGTTTCTTCTTTAGTCGAGCATCTTCGAGTACAATTTTTTCAACTGTTTGGATAAGTGCTGGCGTGGTCACCTCAATGCTCCTGCCCGGCCTCGAGTCGTCTTCAAGGGATTCCCTTCCTTGTTTAAATAAACTATGCCACTTGTACACCATGGTTTTTCCTGCACAAGAGTCGCCGTAAACCAATGACATCTCATTCATTATGGTCGCGACTGATTTTACTTGCCTGGTAAGGAACTTTATAACGGCACGATATTCGATTTTTTCCATATTTCACTTTTCACTCCTGATTATGTTACTTAGTTGACGATAGCTCAAAGACTAACTGTCTAATAACAATGAAACTTCGTATTTATACTAATTATGAGTCGCTGCACAGGCCACGCCCCCAATGCGCCTAATCAGCCCCCTACAACCCGCTCATTCCGCGAATATAAAAACGCTCCCTCGTATAACAATGTCAAACATTCTATCTCACCGTATCAACATGGATTTGTTCGGGGTAGATCAACGGCTACAAATCTTGTAAGCATCACACAATACATTTTCCAGGAATTGGATCAGCAAGGTTAAGTGGATTTTATCTATACTGATTTCAGTAGCGTTTTTGACAGTATTGATCATGGGATATTGGTGTATAAACTATCTGCATTCCGATTCTGTCCTTCTTTGTTGCAAGTACTTTGGTCCTACTTAACTAACAGAAGTAACTATGTATTTTACAACGGTTTCTCATCTTTCACTTTCATTCCAACTTCCGGTGTTCCCCAGGGTTCCACCCTGGAGCCACTGCTTTTTTTATTATATATAAATGACCTTCTTACCTCACTATCTTGCCCTGTTCTGGCCTATGCAGATGATTTAAAAATCGATACTTCTATCCATTCATGGAACGATGTATTTCATTTACAACATAATTTAAACACAATAAATGTCTGGTGTTCTAAATTCAATCTTAATCTTTGTGTGGAAGTTAGTCAACGGTGTAATAGATAGTCCTTTTCTCCTATGTACTTTTTCTATTCCCTTCTCAAGAACAAACATGCTACAGTCGTCACCATTGACAACGATGTGTCGAGCTGCTAATCTGCATTATGATGATATTTTTGTTGATTTAATTAATCTATTCACTTAGTTTCTTTTTTGTTTTTACTTAATATGTATGTATTTCACATGGTAAATTTATAATTTTATCCTGTAATTGTACGTTGTTGGACAACAAAGAATATTGTATATTGTATATCATTATGGTACAAGCTTATATAACTTAAGAACACATTAATATACACCAACTTAAATTCATATGACTTGTCGCAATTAATTCACACTTAAACGAAATTAGTGACGACTATGAAAATCAACGCCATCTATGTCAGGGACAATAATATCTGAAGTGCCTTCGTATAAACCAGTAAAATGTGCCTTGAATTGCTTATAAAAATCATTACTTGTCTACTAACATGTATTAAATTCATTGTGTATTAAATAGCATAAAAAATTTTAAAATAATTATATGAGAAAATATTACTTTTTTCGGTGACTCTACATGCTAATTGATATGTAAGAATCGGTTATATCGCGTTTGAAACTGTAATTGTAATAAATTATTGAAGATGCTGTTTGTTAATGTTGAGGCTAGAATAACCGATAGTTTTTATAGTTGTATTTATGCTTTTCTGACGCCAGCAATATGCAAAAATTACTTAATAATTTGCAGATATCTTCCTCATTAAATAAATGGGTTACATTTCAAATAGTACTCGTCAATGTTACTGTTAACCTTTTCAGGTAACATAAACACTACAAATAAACCGGATTTAGATTTATCGGAAAATAAAAGAACTTGCAAGCAACAATCCACCATTGCAAAGCCGTAAAGCTTCCACATCCGTCACTAGGGCTGAAACATAAACATTCAAGATTTCAAATTGGACGGAATGATACGCCATGGGATTACAGGCGGAAGAATGTCGCATTTTTTGGCGAAAAGTTCAGCTGACAGTCCCAGCAGTTTCAAATATTATTGATATGTACTATAGTTATCGTAACAATGAACTTGTTCTGCTGTGATAAAGACGGTTTTTTCGTATAACAATAAAATACCAAAATGTCTTATTTGAATGATAACGAATTCTGACACGTATACAGGATTTCTCGAAATAGCTCAAAAATTTTAAATGAACTACCAATGCATTATTTGATATTTTAACAAGGCAACACTTAATAATTGGAATGCTTATACATGTTAAATATACATTCCAGTTTGTTTTCAAAACTAGTAGCAACTAGTGCATGTTACACCACCAACCAATGAGTATCCTCAAAGGAAGTAATCCAGAGAAGGTAAATATGGATAGTGTTTGGATTATGATCACGTCAGCCTTTGTATACCAAAGATTACGCTTCTATCTCACGTGTATGGAGTGTGCTAATGAATTTTGTCTAATAGTGTATTTAATTCAAATAGCTATGTTATGTTAAACAAAATTATGAACTTCAAACAACCTTATATTTTGTTGTTCGTCTTCAAACCTCTAATTTAGTCTAACTAATATTAATTGAAACTCTATATTCACAAATTTCTTTCTTCCTTAGATCACATCTATACGAGATGTTCATTAAAAAATTCTTTCTAACAATATATAAAATAGCAAAAGACAATAAACTTTATAAATATTGATAAAATACTGCTTTCTTGACATTCACAAGAAGAAGACGAACATAACGAGTCGACGTTACTGTTAAAACAGATTAATTTATTAAAACCTAGTATGCACTATTGATTACAACTGGAAAATTCTTAAAACTTGTAAACAACTTTCGATATCTTGCAAAGATATTCCCATAGTTCAAATAAAGATTATACATACATACGTACACAACGTATCTCGATGCTGTATTAAATAAATCTAGGATACGTAACATGTAAGAGATATTGCCTTCTATTTTCCTCTGTTGTTTATACGAAAATAAAAATCAAAAAATTTTAAATTATACTAACTTACCGCTTCCAGGAACGTAGATGTTAAGAAAGAGACAGTCTTCAGATTGATTGACTAACAATGGCACGAACTTCTTCAGATAGTGATAACGTCCTTTAGGCATGTGTAATAAAGCCGCTGTTCTATTAGATAAATCCGGATATCGTTGCGGACATACAGCTCCGAAAGTATCAGCTAGTCGCGTGCCTGGCCACGGCAGTGGCGGGTGCGGTGAACTAAAACGTAGCGGTCCAACCGGTGGAGCCGCGTATGGTACGCCACGAAACACTTCTACTGGTTCCAGATGCCTCGAATTCAGTTCCAAAATAATACCACGTATGTCACCTGAAAATAGAAAATTACATAAACATATGATACAATAAACACATAGGAATTAATTGAAGTAGACATGATTTAATTTCTAGTCAAAGCTAGAATCTATATAGAACTGTGATAGAACTTCTAACATGACGTTAATTAATTATTGTGATAATCAACAGCAAAAATAGTTTTTTTACTGCTGCAACATATTTACCTTTTTTGAAGTTAATCAATTATTGCCTTTATTATTGTCTCTGCATTCACAATAAAATGTAATTATTATTATCAACAGGCATATTTTAATAGAATGTTAAATGAATAGAAGATCTTAACAGTTACCCTCCGAAGAATAACGTCTACGTCTCGTTACCTACAGAGAAAGAAAACTCTTTATCACCCCCATTTCAATGAAACGCTAGCGGGATGTTTAGTTTAGCGAATTGGCTGCCTATAAATACACCGCGACCCGAATTGATTATGTGCGCGTTATTCTAAACACTCTACCGTATAGTCGTAACTCTATATATAAAGTGAGGTAAGTTAGGGCGTGGGTTGATAAAATATATAGCGGCAAGTCAATACTCAATGTACCTCCTTTGGCGAGAGTTTGCGAAGAGAGACAATTGAATTTTCCAACAATACGTGCAGCGATGCGTTCTGAACTATACAAAATATTTCGCTGATACTGTCAACTCTATTTACAAGAAAATTTACTAGTTAAAATAATTTATTGCAATACAAAACTCATCAAAATATGGAAGATACTTACCAGTTTCAACTTGTACGATTCTAGAACTGTATCTTGGTCCAGCTTGAGTTGTTGTTAGAAATGCAATGAATATGAACGCACTGAGCCTATTTTGGCAGACACATCTGGAAGGCATGATCTACTGGTCTTCAAATGTTCGTGCATAACTTTGGCTATGGTCACCTGCAATCGCATTCGCAGTTGGTTTCTATGGTTATCACTTTCATTTACGCTTGTTTGTATTATCTGAAACAATAATATTTTATTTACAACAAAATATTTTAAGAAATACTACAGTAGTATAGAGTGAAGTCAATTACAAAGTGCAAGAATATTAGCAGGAAATATTCAACCGCTAGTTTGTTAACGAATTCCTATTAAGCGAAGTAAATCAACGAATAAAAACAAGCATTTTAGCAATTATGTTTAGACCCGACTAAAAAAAGTTTTAATTGAACTGGAAATTCCGGAGGCGAACTTATAATTAGACGGACAGAATTTCAGTCTGATGGACGATAATTAATTCATCGGAAAATATTCATTTCAATTAAAAATTTTATTTCAAGAAAAATATGAAGACTAAGAAAAAATACAAGCTATTGTAAGAAAAGGAACGTTAACTATAAAAGATTCGTTGCCGTTACTACGGCTTAACACGTTCCCGCACATCTCTGGAAGTTTTAAAGTTTACTCATGGCTTCAGTCACATTTTATTGCTAATACACAGGTTCTAAAGATGGGCATGCAACCGTTTTAACTTTTTTGAGATAGGTTGTGTGGCAGACTATGCTCCAATACAAGTATTTTTACTTTTTACTTAATTATTGTTGGGTAGGTGCTAGTCATTCAGAAATTACTAGAAAATTTTTGGATTTTTCTTTGTGCTGTAAATTTCATATCTATTCATATGGCAGGACCGTCCTAGGAAGTAGATTTGTAACGTAAATAAGAATGTTAGGTGCACAAAATTGTTATCTACAATTGTTTCTATTAATATATCTACTATCTCGTATTTATTTGGAGAGCTTCTGAATTATCGGTCTCTCATCAAACTTCTACTTCGCATGGAAATTTGTTCCAGAACATTAGACATTCTGCCGGTGGGCATTATTAATTTGGCTATGTGAAATGTAGTAGTAATCACTGTTCTCAGTTTGAAAATTTTAATTCACGTGCAGTACTGGAAATTTAGTTATATTGTTGTTGCTCGTTTTGGGGCGAACTTTTATTGGACGTGAGTGAATATTCTTATTTTATTATTTCATTGCGCTAGAAACTTTTTCATGAAAAACAAATCGCAGTTTAGTTAACGTTGATTAACAATAACTTAAGCATAGTATTCTGTAGAATTGTAGGAAAATTAAAATTAATAACGAAATATTGGAGGATAGCAGAAAACAACACTTCTGCATTTATGTATAATGTTGAGAATATTAACTTTCTTATGGCTACAATACACCAATCAGCGTAAAAATACAATATATTGCTGTTGGCAAGATCCGGGATACATTTTAATTAAATTGCAGTAGACCTGCGGCAAACTATTCAACGAAGATTTATTTTATATTTTATAAAATGAAGGATTTCTTTATTATGCAACTTTGTGTTTTAATATTACAATGTTATAGTTAAAAAGTTGCCAATATTATTAATGCAAGTATGGTGGACAAAGAGTCGTGTTTAAGTTAGAATTTAATGAAATTTTTACCAACTATTGCTGAGCGTATATTTTTTTTATAAAAATGTTCGAGAATAAGACTACAATGAAAAGATAGTATGTTTGATTTTCGAATTACAATAGCATAATAAAAACTGGTATAATTATTTGGTTTATCTACACAGAAAACATTAATAAAAGTAGTGAAGAGTGAGAGAAACTTATTGTTAGTATTGTTAGTTATATCTATAGCACATTCTAGATACTATAAGCAGCGAAGGTATTAACTCAATAGTGTTTGAAATGAACTGCAGCCTGTAATCGGAGCGATTTTAAGATTCTTAGTTAAACTATTTAAACGCTCTCTTTTAAGTAAGAAAAGATGTTAGTTATTAAAGTTTCCCTTGAATTGTATTTTCCGTTTTACTCTATCATATTTTAACCACCTACTGAAGTACCTGAACACTTAGATTTATAGAATTATATGCAACGCTGTATTTTTTCTTCAATTCCTTAGAGTCTTAGAGTGACTTTGACAGCGCCATGTACTATTTATATTATTCTACGAAAAATGTATTATCTTGAGTTAAAACAGACTGTTTCAGTTCAAAAAAATCCCGTATTTGTATATCCGCAAAACTATAGTGTTACCACAAGAATATTATTTTCTAAGGAAATTGTTGTGAAGGAAAGCAACATTGTTTTAATGTAAGAATATAATGAGTTTACTTCAAGTACAACGTTTGGTTGAAATTATTCCTCCAATTCCCATAAAGCTTACACTTCACATAATCCAGTATTAAATATGTACTTTTATTACTGCAAATTTCCACACCTTAACTATAAACATCTTATACACTGCTGGCCCGTTTGAAACTTTAAAGGCGTCTATAAGTTATACATTTCATCGAGCAGCGATGCCATATCCGTATCATCGATCACGCCCGACAAATGCAAGTGGGAAAATTGCGTTGGTGGGGTAAAGAGAATACCACAGTAGGCGTAGCATAGTACTAGCTTAGTATGCTCGTAACAGCGTTGGTTTGCAGTTAGAGCTAGTTGGATATTCATATCGTATTAAAATATTTTATGTGGGCGTTATTCAAGTCTTACTTTAAAAATTTAAAGTAGTCTAATAAATTGCTGTCTCTGAATATAGTATTGTCCTTTTTTCTAATCTGCTTTATAATTCCTTCGTTTACTTGCGAATATCAATCTTAAAACCTATTAAGACATTGCGCAATGATTAATTAAATACACAATAGTAATTCCTTTACTTAATGTGTTGCATTTTTACGCAATTTATGCGCCATGCTTTTTCTTCAACAACATGCAACCTCCGTCAAACATCAAAGCGACACCAGTAGACACTGGCTCCTTGTCTCATACGTCGTACTAGCTGTTTATATGTACAGTGGCCAGCTTTTAAATCGACACCACCGCAAGCTAACGTCGACCTTATCTACTAATAATAATATCTAATATAAATCCTAACTGAAGGCCACACAATGTAACCCCCTCTACATTGTTATTAAGGTTTAGGAAATTCCGTAACGGTATCGATTATGCTGCTGGCCACTGTACATATGTATACGGAGTGGAAGTAAGCAAGTGCTTCATGCATTTTGCCACAGGAGTAACAGTAACACCTAGAGATATCCATGTATTAAGAAGAGATAGACTGCAAGCACGATACGCTAGGTCGACTAGTAGACAACACCCCACTCTCAACCAAATGCCGGTCCGCCTTCTGCATAGCAACTGTCGCAGACTCATAATCAGTCGTATATCAGTATTGAAGATCTGTAGATCGAACGCTCTAGAATAGATAATTAGTACATCTGACGATTAATAACTAAGGTGGGACCATTTTATAAAAACTTATTCACAAAAATAAATTATAATACAGTGAAAGAATAGATTTTCATTGTGAAATATTAATATACCTAACGGTAATTCCGGTGAAACTATTTTGTAGAAACACCATAAATGGGCCTACTTATGCGTACGTTTGGTAAACCGCCTCGAACGGGAGGTGATAGTTGGGGGATAGTAGCGAGATTCATACCGCCACTCCTACCTAAGATGGACCATGCATGCCATGGATATTATAACGCACTTAAAATATTCCATACTGTATAGTATAACGCTGTGGCAACTATGTCGATATTTTACATCACTAGTAGGATTCAAGCTCTCTCGGGGCCGCCAGTGTATGTATCTAATTCTTGCGAAATGGTGCACGCAGATAAAAAGATTGAAGTAGTAGCTTCATACATGCATATAATCTTGAACGCAGCTGCTCAAAATTTGCAATTCAGCTATTTCACAAATAGGGAAATTATTCAAATCAAATACATATTTTACAACAAATATAGTCTGGATTGTAGTAGGTAAACTAAGCGACTCCGACGCCACTTTAAACCCGCGGGGCATGCACCGCTAATTACTTTCATTTTCTAATTAGGCTTTGTAATTGACGGAATTCCGCTAGGAATGTTGATATTTTGGCCCTGAAATGGTTTCACTCGCATTATGTAGGTAATTATTTTAAAAATTTTGGGAAATTTTACATAATATTTTACTCTAAGTAATTAATGTTCTTAAAGAATGCTGATTAGGCGTGACTTTAAAGCAAATATTCGGAATTTTTGGCACTCACAGTTCTACACCATTTTAAATCTAAGAATTTAAGAAATACATTATACATGGACACAGCATGGTAACAATACATATAACCGAATTATGTCTAATGGCTTTAACGTCACCGTTGGAATGTGCATGGAACGCTGCTAATTACCGCTAATTACAACGGTTGACCCCGCGAAGGAATTTACTTCTATGTGAAAACTATTTCATTATCACCAAGGTTGTTTTGGAAAATAATTTTGAAAATATAGATTTGACAATACATAAGTAATTACTGACGTAATAATTTTCGGAGCAAGTTCTAATTATAGTTAACTATAAAAGAGGAATTTTTGACTGGATATTTATTAGTATACGCTAAGTTATAGCAACATACAAACCGTCTTTCAACAACGATATTTAGGTGAGTACATATTTTACTTTTATTTAATTAATTTATTCAATATATATTGCTTAATATATTATTCAATATTTTTTAATATTTGACGTGTTTTATTTTAGCATTCGCCAATTCTTTCCGACATATAAATCTTTTCCACTTCATTGTTATATTTTGGTGAGTATTTTTATTTAGTGTTATATATTAAATATATTATTATTTAATATTTTATATGTTTTAGTTGAAAATGGCATCTGAAACAGTGAATATGATTCAAGCAATGGAGCGCGTAGTTGCCAACCTCCGAAGAGGCGAGAATGTGGAACCATATATCCAACTTTGCTCGCTAAACCTGCAGCTTCTCAACAGCACTCTGATGACAGCGCAGAATGTTGGGGAGAAGAGTAAGTTGCAGGCGGCGATATGCCGCATGTTGGGATACCGGACCTTGTTAGAGACGTTCCATATTCGTGGAGGCGGTGAAGTTCGGGAGGAGGATAGGATCCGCTGGCTTGATGTACAATCGGCCTTTGCAAGTAGAATTCGGACAGGTTGTATTGTTAATCTGCGTCATGTGGATCCTAGAAACTTCCTGGACGACACCCGAAACATGGTGGTGGAACGTATCGCCGACGAATTGAAGAAGGTTCAATTCCTAAAAGTCAACGTGATCTTCACCGGGAGATTTAAGGTGCTAGATCGCGTTGAATTAAAACATATTGCGACCCGTAATAGACCCGTGAATTTGGAGAGTGATTTGGGGAAGTGGTATGACGAACACGTCAAGGAGGTTATTTTGAAGGAGCTGGAGGAATTTCAAGTAAGTTAATTCTGTATTATTTTTTATAATACTTAACTAATTTAACATTGTAGGAACGTGATAGCGGATGGGCGTTGGATGCAGTTGTCGATTTAAACGTCAACATTAACCACCACAATCCGCAACGTGTTGGTTCCTATCTACCTCTACCACCCAAAATAGCACGAAAGCAAGCTTGCATTAACGTGCGCAATAAGGATGATGCTTGCTTTGCTTGGGCGGTGGTTTCCGCTCTGTACCCCGTAGATGGACAACGTCACCCGGACCGTACATCAAGTTACCCCCATTACTACAATGTTTTGAATGTTGACGGCATTTCATTCCCCATCCAGCGTGCTGACATTTCTAAATTTGAAAAACAAAATAATATTAGTGTAAATGTGTACGTGTGCGATAAAAAACTAAAATGCGTCCCGAATCGTCTGTGTAAAAATAAGAAAGATAGACACGTCAATTTACTTTTAATTCAAAACCGCGATAAGAGCCACTACGTGTGGATAAAAGATCTTTCACGTTTAGTGTCCAAACAATTAACAGTTGGCAACAAACATAAAAAATTCTTCTGTGATCGCTGTCTTTCTTATTTTTACACAGAAGATAATCTGCGCCGGCATGAACTAAATTGCGCTAACATTAACGAATGTAAGGTGTCGTTCCCTGAAGAAAAATCAATTAAATTTAAAAATTATAAAAACAAGTTAACAGCGCCATTTATTGTGTATGCTGACTTTGAATGCTTAGTGCAGACAATAAAAAAACACATAAACACGTCCCATATAGTGTAGGGTATTACTTTAAATGTAGCTACGACGATACCCTATCATATTACCGTAGCTATAGAGGTAATGACAGTGCGGAGTGGTTAGTGCGCGAACTTAACGAAATCAGGGAGAACGTTGAGACTGTTTATTGGTGCCCTATTCCGATGGACAAATTATCTCGCGAACAATACCGCCAGTATGCCACTTCCCCCGTCTGTCACATCTGCGAGAAGCCACTTGGTCAGGAACGGGTTCGGGATCATTGCCACGTAACTGGAAAATACAGGTATGTTGCAATAATATTTTAATTAAAAATAATAATTAAATTGTTTGTTTGCAGAGGCGCAGCTCACGTGGAATGTAACCTGGAATTTCGGGATAGCAAAACCATTCCCGTGGTGTTTCACAACCTCTCCGGGTACGACGGCCACCTGTTAGTGGAGGAGTTGGCAGCTGCAGGAAACGTGAAAATTATACCCAACAATACTGAACAATACGTTGCCATGGTATTAACTTCGGATGATTCCGAAGTAAAATTTAAATTTATAGACTCCTTCAGATTTATGGCCTCGTCCCTGGAGAAGTTGGCCTCCTACCTAAACGCATATCCCATATTGGACAGTCAATTCCAAGTAGACACCACCTTGCTGAAGAGGAAAGGAGTATTCCCCTATAGTTACATGTCTTCGTTGGAGAGGTTAAATGAACAACATCTACCATCCATTGATGCGTTCATAAACGACTTAACCAACACTCCAATTACACCTGAGGATTATCAGCATGCGCAGATGGTATGGCGCGAGTTTAATTGCCAGACTATAGGGGAATACTCCGATCTTTATATGAAGACCGATGTTTTGCTGCTTGCGGACGTTTTCGAAAATTTCCGCAGCAGCTGCATGGCGAATTATGGGCTGGACGCGGCGCATTACTACACGGCTCCGGGCTTGGCGTGGGACGTCATGCTGAAGCATACTGGTGTGGAACTGGACACGTTGCAGGGTGTGGATATGTTAATGTTTCTGGAGAGTGGTATCCGAGGAGGTATGACGCAGTGTTCGGCCAGGTATGGAAAAGCAAATAATAAGTACATGGCTGACTACAATCCCAACCAGCCGAGTACGTACTTGATGTACTACGACATCAATGCCATGTACTCATGGGCAATGTCGCAGTACCTGCCGTATGGCGGTTTAGAATGGGTAGAGGATCTGGAAAATTTAAATTATGACGTAGCCGACGACAGCCCTATAGGATATATACTGGAAGTGGATCTGGAGTACCCGCAACATATCCACGACAGGCACAGCGACCTCCCGATGGCCCTAGAAAAAACAAAACCGCCTGGTAGCAAGGAGGAAAAGATGTTGGCCACGCTCTACGGTAAGAAGAATTATGTAGTCCACTACAGAAACTTAAAACAATATGTTTGTGAGGGACTTGTGATCACGAATATACACCGTGCATTACAATTTAAACAGAGTGCGTGGCTAAAGCCATATATCGACCTGAATACCACGTTGCGGCAAAATGCGAAGAATGAGTTTGAAAAAATCTGTTCAAACTTATGAATAACGCGGTTTTCGGGAAAACTATGGAAAACGCAAGGCTCCGACGGGATATTAAATTGGTTGGCAAATGGGAGGGACGATACGGGGCGGAGGCTTTAATAGCAAAACCAAATTTTAAGTCACGAACAATTTTTAATGAAAACCTAGTGGCAATAGAACTATTTAAAAGTGAACTGTTGTTTGATAAACCTATATATGTCGGCATGTGTGTGTTAGATATTTCAAAAACTATATTATATGACTTTCACTATAATTTTATGAAAAACTTTTATAATAATAATAAGTGTAAACTCTGCTATACGGACACGGATTCCCTTATTTACGCGATAGAGACGCCAGATGTGTATAGTGACATGAAGCAGAACATTAACCGTTTCGACACGTCGGATTATCCCACCAATAACCCCTACAACATGCCGCAAAGGAATAAGAAAGTTCCTGGACTAATGAAGGATGAAGGTGCCGGTAAGCTGCTGTTGGAATTTGTGGGACTTCGGGCTAAGATGTATGCCTGTCGATTCCAAGACACGGACATCAAGAAGGCGAAAGGGGTGAAGGGATATGTGGTGAAACAGCAAATCACGTTTAATGATTATGTGAGCTGTTTGATGGGGGAAAGGGAGATGTCCCATGAGCAGCGGGGAATAAGGTCGTTCCATCACCAGCTGTATTCCACCACACAGTCGAAGATATCTCTAAGCCCCTTTGACAACAAGAGGTTCAGAGTTCCAGGCTTTACCGACACACTTCCATGGGGACATTATACTGTGCTAGATTGAAAGTATGTATTAGATTAAAACTTTTAACATTTCTTCAAATTCTCTTTTGTTACAGTCAAACTCCCACCACCACCACCACCACACCACCACCCACTACTTTGTATATATATATATATATATATATATTAGGAACTATATGTAGATTTTAAGTTAGTATAGTATATTTTATCTTGTATATACATCAAACAAAAACATGGAATCAAGTAAGTACCTTTAAAAATAATTCTATAAATTTTTAATGTTTTTTTCTCTTTTTATAGTTGAACAATCCAACAAGTTTCTTGAAGACGCTCTGAAATTCAAAGAATATGCCATTACCCGTGAAAAACAACTCATCGGGCAATCATCCTATTTTCTCAACAAAAGCGGTTCCAAGTGGCTTACCGTAGGACTAAGTCCAGCTGCCGGATTCATTCCAATTGTACAAATCAAATCTGTGAACGTTTGTATTTTCTTCACACAAGAAGAATGGGAAGAATTCTGCAAAACCGAAGGCTGCAGTCCCAATCACCAGATGGAAGCCAGTTCTTATCGAGACATTCAAGTTATTCGTCTCAAAAGTAGAGGGCAGCAAATCGTGCTATCAACGGAGACATACAATAACATATATCATCTTCAAGAATTAATCAATCAGAAAATTAGTATATTAGCAAGTTCTGATTTTGTATCATTTTATAATCATGTTCTAAAATCTTACGAAAATGGATGGTGATTTATATTCTAATATCAAAACATTATTAGCTACTCAAATAAATTCACAGAACACCATGTATATGTTAGAAGTTTTGTATATAACTTATAATACTGTATTTCTTGATTTTGAAATTATGAACTGTTGTTAAACCCCTGACTAGGTTTTTTACAAAGTTTTTCCCTAGTCCTCGAACAGAATTGTTGGGGTTTATGTATATTTTTAAAATATATTTCTTTGTTAGAAAATATGTTTTCGTTAAGCTTTCCTATTCCTATCCACATATAGAACTTATACAATCAGTATGGATCGAGAAGAGCTACGAATAAGATTAGAACACATTGAAGAAGTTGAAAGTAAATATCGACATACGTATTCTAACGGGAAAGTAAATATAAAAGCTAATGGAGATTACGGATGAAAAGATTGAAGCAGTTTTAACAAAGATTGATGAAGATTGTGGGAGATTGGACGGTATAAGCGACTATATTATTCCTTCTTTACCGATATGCATTTTAAAAACAAAAGTGAATAGGATTTCCCTAGAGCAGAAATGGCATTTAATACCCCATCAAAAAAGGGTTGCACTTAAAGATTACCTTCCTCGCCACAAGCATTACAATACTTTGGCGATGAAAGATCACGTCGATGCTCCACCACCATCCCGAAGAAATTGTTACGGTTGCAAGAAGATTTGTCCTGATATATAATGTATATATTTATATCAAAATAAAATGCAAGTTATATAATATTTTTTGTTTTATTAAAAAATCGTTTACAAAACTCATACATTTACAATATTTCATTTTTATTTATCCAACTGTTGTGAGTATTATCAAAACCAAGCCACTTAACGTATGTTTTGTTTCCTTTGTTTTTTAGTACTTTTTCAACAAGGTAGACATATGTATATTTCGCTCGCTGAACTTCCCATTCATAAAAGCCCCCAAGAATAGGTCTTCCGCTCATATCTTCCAGCAAGTAGGTGACGGGATTGGTTACTTGTACTTTACTAATTTTAAATAATTCGGCAGACCAGTTTGGCGTGTAGCCTTTCGCAAATGTCCCTTTATATTTACTGATGCGAACACAATCGCCAATTTTAAATTTATGTTTCCCCATAATTTTGATGTTGCTATATACGGTAGACAAAAGATGTTTGCTCTTCGCTGTGACGTCGCAGGGTTTCATTTTGATTGTTCTATGCTTCGTATTATTGTACTTAGCTGTTATTTCTTGCAAAATATCAATCCATTTGTAGATGCCTCTTAAGCTAAACGCTTTATACAACATATTCTTGATTGTGCGAATAACTCGTTCAACTATCGATGCTTTCTTAGTACTATACGTGGAGTAGTGATTAATTTCGTATGATTTCATAAGCTTTTTAAATTGTTCGTTATAAAACTCCTTCCCCGCGTCTGTTTGTAGATTTCTCGGTAATCGCTCCTCTTGTAGAATTTTAGACATAGCTTCCCGCACTTCGCCCGCACCTTTGTTTTTTAACGGCTGAGTCCATATATATTTAGAAAAGCAATCGATCACAATTAAAACATATTTATATCCCTTGTTTTCCTGATTGTATGGAAGAAATTCCATCAGATCAGCCTGCCATAAATCATCGAAACCTTTTATTATTACACGTCTTCTAGGGAAATTTCGTCTAGCCGACCTATGTAATTCGTTAACAACGTCCTGCTTACTCATATTAAGTCAAACTATTTGAAAAAAGCCAGTTGAATGTGGTTTTTAATACATTTTCTATTTAGACATGTTTAGACATGTTCTTTCGATATACTGCATCAGCTTGATGTTCTTGCATCGGGTTTACATTCTGTACAATAACATTTGGTGCTGATACAACTGCTTTTAATCCACTCCAATTTTGAATAGAGTCGCGCATACTCATAAATTCCTTATCTAATCTATCATTAATTTTTCTTCTATCACTTTCATCTCAAACGATGTCTCAATTGGAACGTTGTAAACAATAGCCTTAAGATCTTTGAATTCATTTTGAAAATATGTTTTCAAATTTTCAAGTTTAGTATCTAACGCTTCCACTTGTTTAAGGAAATTGTTCTGTAGAGAAGCTAGTTTAGTATCGCTATATTTCTTAGTGGCACAATCCTGATCAGCGATAGGATCGGACACGTATCTGATACGCTTTTTTCCAGCGTTAATATCACCTTCCGCTGTTAGCGGGAACTCTGCAGACTTTCGCTTTGCGGTTAAATTCGTTTTAGTATGATTAATAAAACGCCCAAACTTATCGATAGTCATTGTTGAAATGATGTACATTCAGGAAATAGATCTATACTTATTGTACAACACCCGCTTCTCTCAATTCCTCGATTATAGACATAATCTCGTTGTTGTGGCTAGTATTTCCAGCGGCTTGAGATGACGTTAGAAGCTTAAGACGGTCCACCAGTTCGTTAACATTGTCCCAATATACATACTGATAAGGTTTATCTGATACTATCATGTGTCCTTCACCAGAGATACGATCTATTATTAAAGGTTTAATTATATTCTTGTACTTCTGGCTTTTGCTACCTCTCATCTGGTTTGCAGAGTCAAAGTGGCGACGAGTCACTTGCGTGTCTAACAAAATGTTTCTATACGAATCTTCATCTTCCTGGGTATAATTGCCCGGTTGTGTTTTAAATAATAACTCATATAATCCCTCAGTACCTTTATACGCTTTTTCGTTGATTACTATATCATTTTTAACGAAATTTATAGTGCTTTTACCCATTTTAATTTGATTTGTATGTAGATCTAATGTCGGACCAAAGGTAGTATCAAATGCTTTACTTTTAGCTTGAAGTAGACCGCGTATGTAACTTCTAGGTAAAGCCTCAAATGCAAAAAAATATTCTTGAAGAGGACTACCTCTATAAGGTTGTAATATTGATGATTGTTGCGGAGTAGAAGGTGGAGTGCTTGGTTGCTCTGTCGTATCAAGCTTGGCCGTCATTTCCAATAACGGTTCTTTAATATCAGCTAAAGCTTCCACCTCATGCTTGAATGTTGAATCTAATTTCTTCAAAGGTTCGACAATAGGTTTAAAGGTTTTTTCTAATAGCTCGCTAGTGTCTGCTCGACCCAATTTCAACCGCATATGCTTTTTCCGTATCGCCCTAGCGGCTTTTAATATTTTGAGTTTTAACTCGCGATTTTCCTCCTTCATGGTCTAAACAGCGGCTTTTATCAGGTATGGATCAGCTTCTATCAGGTAGGTACCAATCGGATATTTATTAGCTTTTTATCAGGTAGTGATTTATTAGGTAGTGATTTATTAGGTAGTGATTTATTAGGTACTGATTTATTAGGTACCGATTTATTAGGTACTGATTTATCAACTTAAACTCCTAGTTTTACTGTTTATAAATAAAATGGCACTTGCTCAGACAGCTAATGAGCAATACAAAAGTTTGTCGTAGTTGACGTTTAATTTTTTTAACCTTCCTCGACATGAGTAGCAGTATAAATGAAGAGTGAGAATTTAATTACAAACATATATACCAATCAAAGTTCTTTTTATATCGACCTTTGTCAATATCTCTGTCCCTATCTATTACCAAAAACCCATATTTATCTTTCCAGCACTCTGCACACATAGACTTAAACTGCTGAAAACTCATATCTGTGCCGATATGATCATCAAATATATGTTTCAAATTCATCTCATCTTGCTTGAAGAGTATAAGCAAGTTGGTGTTATCACGAACTAACTGTTTGGGAATACGAGAGTAGGTCTGACACAAGTAAAAGCTGTCCACCGCTTTGTGTCTACCCATGCAAAAGTAGAGTCTAATTTTATCTTGCTTGTCACATATTACATCATCGAATATAAAAACTGAATTCCTTTCCGCTTCTACGGGGTCCACGACTTCCTCGTTTTCGTTGTATGCATAATACTTTATACCTGAGGAGTTCATTACCTTCTCGAGGAACTGATATTTTGGCTGGTATAAGGACCTAGAGTACACGTATAAATTATCGAACGTGAGACCGTTTTCATCAATCAATAACGCCAACATCACATTAGTTTTCCCACAGTTTGACGGACCGCAAATAATACAGCGTATAGTGTCGGGGAGTATATCACCATGCCTCTGATGACGCCCATCATCATCATCAACATCTAAATTTAGCACCTGTATACGATGTTTTCGTTTCAGTAGTCGCATGTTAAATGATTCTGTAATGCAAAATTACATGTATAAATATAATTTCTTTTGTAGAATAAATTCATTCAAATGTCGATCGTTAAAGAAGGTAGAGGTTTTGTTAACGAGCTGATTAACAAGCTTCCCATAGAGTTACATTTGCCTGGATATCAGTACTGTGGTCCTGGTACAAAGTTACAAGAACGTCTTGCACGAGGGGATCCGGGTATTAATGGATTAGATAAAGCTTGTAAAGAACACGACATTGCTTACTCACAGAATAAAGATCTTAAAGCAAGACATAAAGCAGACTTAATTCTAGAAAATCAAGCCTGGTCACGTGTTAAATCCAAAGACGCTTCTATTGGTGAAAAGGCAGCAGCGTGGGCGGTTACAAACACTATGAAAGCTAAACGGAAGCTCGGAATGGGTTTGAAAAAGAAGCCGTTCAGAAAGTCGGTAGTACTGAAAGCCAAAGACATTATGAAAAAATTTAAAGGTGATGTAAAAGAAGGCTCTAAACTATCATTGAGCGCAGCCAAGCTCGCTGTAAAGGAAGCAGGAGGGAAGAAACGTATACGTACTCCTAGAATAATTCCCATTCCTAAGCAAGGTGGCGTGTTACCACTAATACCCATATTCGCAGGATTGAGTGCTTTAGGAAGTCTAGCAGGTGGTGCTGCTGGAGTAGCAACAGCGGTGAATAAAGCTAAATCCGCTCAAAAGAAGTTGGAAGAGTCGCAAAGACATAATAAAATGATGGAAGAAATAGCATTAAAAGGTGAAGGCCTATATCTTAAACCGTATAGAAAAGGTTTGGAGTTGTATTTAAAGCCTTCAAAAAACTAATAGATCGACTGCCACAGAGACCTCTGACAGATCATGATATTAGGAAATTCGCCAGAGATATACCCTATTTTCGAGGTGTCTTTATGAGAGATACTTTACCTACAAAACCACTGAAACGGGAGTGTGCAGTCGTTAATTTAGATTCAGTTCAAAATAGCGGTACTCATTGGGTTGCGTATTGCAAAGAAGGAAATGTAGTACACTATTTTGATTCCTTTGGTAATTTGAAACCCCCGTTGGAATTGGTAGATTATTTCAATAATTGTGAGATATTGTACAATCACACCAACCATCAAAGTTATAAGGATTTTATTTGTGGCCATTTATGCTTGAGATTTTTAGTAAACTATAAATGGAACATCTCCTAAGCTTAATTAGCAGTCATGTCAAATACATTTACGTTAACGGGTCGCAGCAGCGTAATCTCTGTAGACTATCACCCTCCAATTGAACTAGATCCTAGATATGAGTATGCTTTAGGATTAATAGGTTTTCATACCTATCACACTATTGCGAACATTGTTGACGGTGCGAATAAATTCTATTATAATAACGATAAAGTTATTGTAATACCCGTTGGTGCATATGAGATATCGGACATTGAAAAATATTTAAAAAATGCGTTACCCAACGCCAAATTATCTTTACAACCTAACAATCAAACTTCAAAATGTGAGATGGAGAGTTCCTTAGAAATTGATTTTAGAAAGAAAGATTCCATTGGGAGCATGATAGGCTTTAGCGAAAAAGTATTAGAAGCCAATAAGAAACATGAGTCGGATTTACCCGTAAACATTATAAAAGTTGCTATGATCAGAGTGAGCTGCAGTATAACGACGGGTGCCTACTACAACGCACATTTATCGCATACGATATTTGAATTTTCACCTCAGGTAGATCCAGGTTATGCAATAAATATCGATCCTCCACACGCCATTTACTTACCTGTATCATCTACGCGAATTGATAATATAACTCTAACCTTGATAGATCAGGACGGTGAACCCGTAGATTTTAGAGGAGAGCAAATTATTATTAGATTGGAATTGAAAAAATATTATAATGGGGTTGGCATTTAATCAGAGATATAAAACCAGCTGCGCTATCATTAGCAATACTAGTCATACTCGTGACGCTAATCAATTAACATTGGTCAATAAAAGCTTTCTTCAATCTCTTGGACTGAAAGTAATAAACGATGGAAAAGTTAGATATATTACAAAGTCTAAATTTCGAAGAAGCAATAACCAGGCATGAATATCACACTTATTATCCCGCAACAAATAGTTTCAATTTAAACGATGAAGTGCGATTTAGTATTCGACATCAAGACATTTATACTCTACCTAGCGAAAGCTATATACATTTGGAAGGAACCTTTATTGAGGATGCCGAAGGAACAGGTGACTGTAGTTTAACGAATAATGCCTATGCATTCCTGTTTGAACAAATTCGATATGAAATTAATGGAGTTGAAATCGATCGTTGCAACAAGCCTGGGATTACAACAACAATAAAATCATTGGCTTCTTATAATGATGGTGAAAGTAAAATGTTACAAATGGCTGGATGGAATCCATTTCAAGATACACAGCCTACATTATCTAATACTAAGTTCAACGCATGTATTCCAATGAAGTTTCTAATGGGTTTTTTCGAAGATTATAATCGTATCCTAATTAACGTTAGTCAAGAATTAATACTTGTCAGGAGCAGAACGAATGCGAATTGTTATAAGAATAGTGAGGCGGCAGGCACGAAAAAGGCGTCGATTGAAGTTACTAAAATCGAATGGCATGTTCCACATGTAAGCGTTAATGATGAAATCCGCTTCAAGCTGTTGGACGTTGTTCAAAACAGCAAAACAATATCAATTCCGTTCCGTAAATGGGATTTGTATGAGCTACCATCCTTACGTGCTACAACAACAGACATATGGCCGATAAAATCAAGTAATAATCTGGAAAAGCCCCGCTATGTTCTTGTTGCGTTTCAAAAGGGTAAAAAAGATAACTATAAAGCGGATGCTTCCATGTTCGACCACTGTAGCATTACAAATATGAAATTATACCTGAATTCGGAAAATTATCCATACAGTGATATGAATATAGATATGTCGGAAAAACGTTATGCTAGAGCATACCGAATGTATACATCTTTCAAACCAAGTTATTACGGGAAACCTAGCGAACCTTTGATGAGTTACTCAAAATTTAACAAATTCAGTCTTTATAATTGATTGTTCCGCACAAACTGAGGCCGTAAAGTCCAGTACTGTAGATATAAAACTGGAAATGATGTCCAAGGTGGCTTTTAGTGCGGACACAGTGGCATACTGTCTCATTCTACATGATTGTGTGTTTGAGTACGAACCTATCCAGGGCACTGTTAAGAAAATAATGTAAACATGAATGTTTCATTCACGAATACTCCAACAATACACATGTGGTCAGATGAGGAAGATAGACATTCCGAATGGATGTTTTACGCTGCTGATTGAATAAAGTTCCAGCGTCGTATAAGAAACTGTGCAAAAATATTGGAACCAGTTCTCTCCGAAACACATCGTCAAAAAGTGTATAGGAAACATTTCGAGTCGTTTATTGTCGTAGACATACAAGGTTTTGTTAATCGAGACTTTATACCTAAAGAGATGACTATATCAGATGGGAAACGTTCAATACACCTTTTGTTTAAACCAGCAACACCTTTCCATCGGTTAGAACGGCAACAGAAAAAGGAAATACGATGGTTGGAGAGGAATTATTTAAATATTAATTATAGTGACGGATACGTAGACTTAAACAATATTGTACATATCTTAACTGATATTTGTAAATCTTACGATACAATATACGTAAAGGGTCATCAAAAGGCCGATTATTTAAGTAAATATGTAGATTTAGGTATTATTAATTTAGAGTATCTACAAAATGTACCAAATTTAAACAAAACTAACTCTGCTTGCTTTTTCCATAATAATAAATTAAGTATGTGTACGCAGCATAATGTTGACGTTTTATTGAATTATTTAATAGGTGATAACTTGTAACATTAGTAATAAATAAACATTGTAAAGTAGCAAAATGTTTTATTATACAACAATACATATAATTTACTGCAAATTATCCATAATATATAAACACCTCTCTTGGCCGAAATATACGTAACCTCTGTCACATTCCATACAATCACACACCTCTTCGTTGCTAAGTATTGGGTTTTCATGTGGTGGTTCCCAAACTATATTGCCGTTTTGTTTCGGAATATTACCATCTAACGATAAAACGCTTCTAGTGGCTATATCGTACATGTACGTCATTGCTGGGACGTCGCTGCATGGTTCACGCAGCCAGTCAAACTCATTGCGAATTACATGACGCGTTTCTTCATTAAAATAGGGATTACACTCCTCCAGTACTTCAATTAAATCTTCGAACGTAAAGTATTTCTCGTTCTGGCACGCAAAGGCGGCCAGAAATTCCAAATCTCTTCTGTGTAACTTCGATGAATATATTTTTTGTGTTATGTACTCGGGAATATTCAGATGCCCAAATACAAAGTCATATACACCATATAGTTCGGACACCATTTTCAACTAAAACATATAAAATATTAAATATACTTAGAACAAAATAATTTGGTTAGA
Source organism: Holotrichia oblita (assembly GCA_023690525.1). Lineage (NCBI taxonomy): Eukaryota > Metazoa > Arthropoda > Insecta > Coleoptera > Scarabaeidae > Holotrichia > Holotrichia oblita. Next base: position 106,751,136 of record CM043017.1, read on the forward strand.
CAAATATGAGTAAATCTTACTAATCATTTTTCAACAATGAATTTGGAATATGTCCTGTTCATGGCTTTATCGTAAGTATAATTACTCTAACAACAATTACTTGTCGCCTCAATCTCTCTATCAATAATAAAAGGAACACTCCTGTTGCAATGATTTTTCGATTATTTGGTCAGTTTTAATATTCGGGTATGCACTACTTTATATGTTTTTATTCCTACCTATACCGCAGGTATTACGTGATGGGGTTCAGTCGTGTAGTACCACATTCAGTTTTTCGATGCACAAAATTGTTATCTACAATTATTTATATTAGTATATCTATCGCGTAGGTATTTATTTGAAGAGCTTCTGAATTATCGGTCTCTCATCAAACTTTTACTTCGCATGGAAATTTGTTCCAGAACATTAGACATTCTGCCGGTGGGCATTATTAATTTGTCACTGTTCTCAGTTTGACGATTTTAATTCACGTTTAGTACCGGAAATTTAGTCATATTGTTGTTGTTCGTTTTGGGACGGACTTTCATTTGACGTGAGTGAATATTCTTTCCTTAATTTGTGCTGTAGTAACTTTGATATTTTATTATTTCATTATCTTAGAAACATTTTCATGACACTTTACTCATAACACATTAACACTTTGAACATTTCTCGTGTGATCTACCGATGAAGTCTATGACAATTTTATTGTAATTTGTATTAAATAGATTATTACTGTGTAATTTTACAAAAAAACTGTTAGGGATAAAAATTTGTGTGGACATCTTCATATTTACACTAATGACTAAACTCGCCAAAGAAGAGGAAGGTTCACTGCAGTACGGATAATAACGTGGAGGCACGAACTGAGTGCACGGAAACTCGAGCGTCCGTATCAAAGCACACTTGTTCAGTATTACTCCACTGGCCGTTGTAAGTACTTATCAGTAGACACATACTTAGAAAATGTCGCATTTAGGTACGTTTCGGAAACGCCGTATTTCGAAGAAACTAGAACATAATAACAAGAATGCCGGATTTATATTCTTTTAATTTAATTCTATATAATATACCGTTCACTTTACTAGACCAATAAGCATTTGTTTCCTTCTAGAGCAAGTATTTATACATTACCATGTCGGACATCGATAAGAAACGTTATACCATCTGCCCGTGACTACGTTGAAAGAAGAATTAACGCAAAATTGAAAGAAAACAAATTGTAGGTATGTGCTATTTGAATCTGTTATTGACAACGGTTCAGATTTTATTATACTAACGATAAGGAAAATTTGTGAAGGTGAGTGGAAAGATCCATTAAATTGTCACAAGGACTACTTTAAATGTGCAAATACATCACTCGATGTGGAAACGTTGTTTTCATCATTAAAAGATATTTATACCGCACGCTGCACTCATTTGACTGAAACAAGTGTGTAAATATATTTAATGATTCAAATATTTAATAGATGTCACCCAGTTTGTGATTTCATGGAAGCTTCTTAAAACAGTATGTTTATCAGCGCGTTATATGATATATCTTTTGTCATTATTTTATGTGTAAATATTCATGCGTCCACACCGCCCATGCTATTCATAAAAGTCACGAATATACATAAATGATGCGAGTACGTAAACGTCACTGAACACTCGCCTTGATACGGCTGCGCGGCTCCTTTATGTTGTTTCCCGCACTGCATTGAAATTGGCTCCTCTTTGTCGACTGTAGTTATTACTATATTATCAATTTCGGACACATATATTAATAGGAGCGGTCATGGAACGAACACAGTTTGATATCTTACAGATAATTTCAATGATTGTATGTTTTCACTACATTCATTACAATGTCGTAACAAATGACTACGTTTGTCTGTTTTCAAGAAAGCAGTTTAATATTTAAATGAAAACCAATGGTTATAGATTAATTCACATCAAAAATGCTGCACCAAAAATAAAAGGCGAAGAAACAGTAAACTAAAATACGCAATATGACGAAACAATTTGGTCCAAACGATGTCTTTGCTGCAAACTTCTTAAAAAATGTTATTTCTCGCTGTATAAAAAACAAGCATGGCAATCTATTTCAGCGTTACGTGCCTCGTATCGCTTGCGTTATTACTATTTCAATACATTTGCCTCGACTTGAACATGTGTATACATAGGGTATAGCACGTATGCACAGTAGTATGTATTATGCGCATATGTGAAGCCGTTATTACTGGCTACGTGTAGATATGTATGCATACGCACCATGCTGTATGTCTTATAGCACCCTCTATGATAATTTGGTTTATGTACGGGTTGTACAATATCTAATATCCGTACTTGATAGTAGTAGTATTAAATCATACAAAGTAAAGCCTACGGAATACATGTTAGAACATTTATTACCAACATTTTTGCCGTAACTTGCAGTACAAAATTTATTCGGCTTAATAATTTGTAGAGTTTGATTAAATGAGAGTTTTTTCTATGAAATTCACGTATATGTATTTAATAAATGAATATATGAAAATGGACTTGTAATTAGACTCGGCAAAGAGGAGCAATAATCAAATGTAAGCTTTCACGGCCACTGTTCCATAAAGATGTATCTTTCGGGTATTGCCGTGGTTGTTGTAACAAACTTGACGTTTCGCTGATCATACTGTCAGCTTCTTCAGAAGTTCTCTAAAGACTGATGTTGGTGTCTTCTGCTCCTCGTTATATACCCAGTCCCTGTTCCGCTCCAGTGATGCGTATCCGTTCCAGTCCACTGAACCGTATCCGTTATCGTTCTCTGATCCGTGTCCGATGCTTCTCCTCGATTCGTGTTAGATGATCTCGGATGCGTCCTCGTTGGTCCTTGCTGCTTCGGGTTCTCCAGCGCTAACTTCCATACCTTACTCAATCTGTATCCGTCTTCTCGGTTGAAGTTGTTCGGATTCTTCATTATTTCCAGGGATTCTCTCACTATCCGTGGGTAGGTAGTGGTTGCTTTTGGCTAGTATCTTCACGTCATCGTAATCGATTACGTGACTGCTTCCGGTGTGGTAGTGTTCAGCTACTGCAGATTTTCCAGTATTTCTCTGTTCGACATCTCTGCGATGCTCTTTCACTCTGCACTGTATACTGCGCCCGGTTTGTCCAATATACGATTTCCCGCACTGGCATTGAAGTTCGTAGATGCCTTTAGCTTGTAGTCTCGGTATGGAGTCTTCGTTGGATGGAAGCAGTTCTTTTATTTTCTTGACTGTGCTGAACCTGACGTTATATGGTAGGTGTGCGTATCCTGCTGGCTTTGGTTCTGAGTCATCCTTCTGTTTCTTTTTGGCTCCGGCTAATCTCCGAATCTCCTGTGGTTTGTAGCCGTTCTTCTGGAGTGCATCTTTCACATGTTGAATTTCCTCGATTTTGTTGGTAGCATCACTAATCATTTCCGCTCTATGTAGTAGTGTAGTGACCAGGGATCTTTTATGTTGTGGATGATGATGTGAGGTTGCGTGTAGATATCGGTCCGTATGCGTCTTCTTGCGGTATACTCCATGTCCCAATTTTCCACTGTTGTTGCGTTTGACCAATACATCCAGAAAAGGTAAGCAGCCATTCTCTTCTAACTCCATCGTAATGTTGATGTTGGCATGTTGTCTGTTGATGTGTTCCTTGAATGCGTGTAGATTGTCCATACCGTGAGGCCATATCACGAATGTGTCGTCCACGTAGCGGTACCAGCATTTCGGTTTCTTGTCACTAGAGCTGATGGCTTGTTCTTCAAAGGTTTCCATAAAAATATTAGCGATGACTGGTGAGAGTGGTGATCTCATGGCCGCGCCGTCTTTCTGCTCGTAGAAATCTCCATTCCATAGAAAATAGGCGGTGTTTAAACATAGTCTTGCGAGGTCAATTATATCCTCTTGTAGTCCTTGTGGTATAAACCGTTGTCTGATGAGTTCCTAGGGTTTCTTCCACTGGCACGTTGGTAAAGAGCGATTCCACGTCGAAAGTCACTAGTATGTCTTCACTGGTTACTTCATGTTCATGTGGAATCTCCACAAAATGTTCAGAGTTCTTTATAAAACTGCTTGTCGATCCCACGTACTGTTGTAGTTGTTTGGCAACATATCTGGCTAGTTCGTAAGTCGGGGATCCATAAGTGCTCACAATCGGTCGTAGAGGGTTTCCAGGTTTGTGTATCTTGGGTAGTCCGTATAGTTTTGGGGGCTGCGTTTCTGACGGCAGTAGACGTCGTTGTTCTTCCTTCGGTATGGTTGACTCTTTGATAGTTTTCCTGGTCTGACGTTCTATTTTAGCTGTAGGGTCTCTGCTTAGCTTCTTGTAATGTTCAGGATCCAATAAGCTATTGATTTTCTCATTGTAGTCTGTCCTGGTCATTACTACTGTTGCGTTTCCCTTATCGGCACGTAGACTAATGATGTCTTTATTGTTGGGGAGTTCTTTCAGTGCGTCCTCTTCTGTCTTGGAGATGTTTCTGGTTGGTGGTTTGGCTTTGCAGAGTATTTTGCACGTCTCGTGTCTTATTTGTTCTGCTTCTTCTGCTGGTAAGGTCCTTATTGCACACTCCACTTGGGTGATTATTTCATCCTTCAGTATCCTGTTGGGTGCAATAGCGAAATTTAGTCCTTTCGATAGTACTCTGGTCTGTTCTTCAGATAACGGTTGGTTGGTGAGGTTAACGACAGTCTTCTTAGGGTCCAATTCTGGTAGTGCTACGGCCTTCTTTTGAGATAACTTCTCAAATTTCTTGGTCTGCTTTCTAGTATCATTGTTGAGGTGATGTTCTGCGTGTTCGTAACTAATCCGGTCTACCGTTTTCCCAATATCCTCAGGTAGTAGTCGACCTAATTCCAAATGTAGCTGGTAAAGTTCGTTGGATACTAAATTGAGTTCGGAGTATGTGCGGCGCACTCTTTGCCGTATAAGTGCTTTTTCTACTCGGCGAATAATTCTGTTAGCAGTGATGGTCCTAAGATGATGTTGTATCTTGACGAAATTTGGTATCACATCCTGGTCTCGGCAGCGTCGTAGAAATGCTAACGAGGCTAGCAGTTGGCTCCTCTTCTTGCGTAACTTGTCCAGTTTCCTGGTCTTCTGGTAGATATCCTCCCCGTAGAAGCGTCCAATAATCGAATGTAGGCTTTCACGGCCACTGTTCCAAAAAGATGTATCTTTCGGGTATTGCCGTGGTTGTTGTAACAAACTTGACGTTTCGCTGATCATACTGTCAGCTTCTTCAGAAGTTCTCTAAAGACTGATGTTGTTTCCTATTATTTTCGATGCAAACTTTCACTCTACAACGAGTGCATGGAACTGCAGTCTCTATTTCTGTCTTAGAAATACTTTGAACGATATTTCCTATTCCTACAACCAACTTGTTACGAGAAATAAATCGCGTTGCACAAATAAGACATTTTTCGCCCCCACAAATAAAAATCTAAACAAGTTTGGGGTCCTGAGTGGCCATGGAAATAGACTGGCGTGTTACATGCACCTATCAGGAGCCAGAAAATTGCACTCATCATATTGAAAAGCATATTGTTGCGAATTGCTGGCGACATGTCTTCTATTCTGTTCTCTTTAACGCCCACTAGCGGCGACAAAAATAAAGACAATAATCAACAATTTGGATCACTAGAAGTAGGTTTAGAAAAATCCATGATATTCTCCTTTTTTGGACGCCAAGCATTCCACGCACTGATCCTTTAAAAAATCATAAAATTTACGTATTTAAATTTCTGTATCGTCCTCTACCAGTGACGGACAAGCTAAAATTAAACAGCTTTAATCACTGAATATAGGACAATAAAAATCCTTTCTAACAAGACCAAATTTGTTAAATTTCGTTCATGGGAAGCAGAATAATTTAAATTTATAGAAGAAATTTTTACCATCCACACGTTTCTGGAGATATCTTCGGATTGCTAAAAGATAGCAGTACCCGGTTTTCGCTAATTTGTTGGTAATTTAGCCTACTTTTTAATTTGTTGTCAAAAGTATATGTTGCCATTTAATATTTTCGTGAAAAACAAAATTCCCGAAAAAATTTAAACAGCGGCCTCTAGCATGCACGTCAGTTATTAGATTGGTTCCAATTTGTAAGCATTAGATTGAAGGAGTAATGCTGTTTTCAACGAGACTAAGTTTGCAAAATTCGGTTCAATAGAACCGGAGTTATTAGCGTTCCTTCAATACAAAATTTTTCCTCCTCTTCACCCCTTATTTCACAAAAGACAAAAAAGTTGTCCGATGTAAAATATGCAAAATTTTCAGTAGATTCCGATTTTCAAATCTTTAGTCTATCTAGACCTTAAGTTGGTAAATTTTGCGTAAAATAAGAATTAAAATTTTTGGTGATCACTTACGCCCTCTAGCGGTCATCGTACACTTTTATAAATAAGTTCCAGATGTTTCTCAGGATTACTTTAGTCCGCAGTATTTTTTTCCCAAAGCTGTACTGTAAACTGTTCCTGAGATATGGCCGAGCGACATTCTCAGTTGGCCACCCGGTACAAGTATAGGTAGTAGCACATGCATGCGTATACGAGTACTTAAAAGTATTTAACTTACTGTTCCCAGAGAAAAATATCGCTAACGCGTGTTCAAACCACCAAGTGGCTTTCAAGTTTTTAGAAATGGCTGCCGAAGGTGTGCTTGATATTCAAGCCGGGTATAACGAAGCGCCATCTGCAGTCGTTCGGCTGACGTGATAACACACCACCGTCGTCGCCACTAAAGTTTCTCTTGCAAAAGTCGGTCGATTTTCCGTTGGGAAACATAATTTCCATTCAAGTTGCCGGGTTAAGCGGCGACATCGAGTCTTTTAAATTAAGGTTTAGTTACTTTCCACCTGACTGTTTCGTGTCGGTGCCTCGTTTCGACTTAATTCTGACTGTTGCTGCTAACACCTTGGTTTTAAACTAAACTGCGTTCAGATCGCTAACATGTATGTTGGGCCTAATTGCGGGTAGTTTACTTCGTGTGGCAGAACCTGTAAAAGAAAGACTAGTATTAACTTCTTTGGCCACGGTTTGAAAGTTTTAATTTAGTAGTTAATCACAAAAACATACAAAGTAGGAGAGTGTACGTTTTTAGAAACTCATTATTAATGCTAATTTTGTTATATTCTTCTCGTCCCTATTAAATCTATGGCGAAGTATTTTAAATGTGTATATACATAACATTTCCATAACTTTCTAAACTGAATTAAATAATCATGTTCTTCTGCTACTAGTATACATGGCACACCTTTTAACTTATAATTAATGTTGATACTTTTATTTAATTGCACTCTTCGAACAATGAAAAAACTTGTTAAAAATTAATTTATTTTGGAATGTAGTAGTAGGCATTTTTATTTGCGTATTTGAGTAAGTTGACTGCTAAATAATACGTCTGTCAGCAAAATTATTTAGTGAATTGGTAGAGGTAACTGGAGTTACAATAATAATACTGTTTATTCTATGAACTACAATTGTGTAGAACACGTCAATACAAGTAGTTTAAAAATATAACAAATGTAGATCAACACGATACAAAGACATAATAAGAAATATACATAACAGACAATATTTCAGATTTCCATGTTAAAAAATTCTGTCAATTAACACCATGAGTTCTGTACCAAGTAGCATTTTAATGGTCTTTTAAATTGCTGTAGGCGCAGTTCTCTTATACCGGACGTTTTCAGAAATAGGATAAATAACGCCGCGAAGGGGTAAGGGGTACGAAAATTCGCTAAGAAGTGGGGTCGCGTATGAGTATATCACAGTCTAGTCTACAGCGTCCATGTGCAAGAGATACATACACAGTCAGTTGCAGCCAGTAGTCGACAGCACTTCTTAGCGAATTTTCGTATCCCTTACCCCTTCCCTGCGTTATTCATCATATTTCTCAAAACGACCGGTATATGTTCACATGTGGTCATATATTTTAATACTTTTAACTTTATAGTTGATGTTGTTTTTAATTTTTGTCAGATTAGTTTGCGGGTCACTGAGGGTCATATTTATAGTTCGTGCTTGAGGTTGCTTAAGCACGCGATTTTGACGTAAACGTCATTAGAAATCTGTCAAAATCGCGAGCTCAAACATCGACACAACCTCAAGCACTATAAATATGACCCTAAGAAAGTTGTTTTCAATACCACGCGTAGAGTATCTATGTTTAATTCGTATTTTTTTTAATGTTTCGCATAATCATTCTTGCTCATATTGCAACTTATGAACGACTTTCTACACGACTCTCTTGTCTTCAGATTCAAAAATACGAACATCAATCAACAACAACATCGAATCAAACTCCTAAGAGTTCTCAACGCGTAGCAATATCCACTAACCTTGCAAATTACATGTTGGATCTGTGTTGTGCAGTCAAGTACGGCTGATCTTTAAACCTAGGAAAATCACGTGTTTGGATGAGGTAGGAGCATTTCTGTCGTAGTTAATGGTGATATCGGTACACGTACTTGAAAATAGCACTATGTTTACTATCAATGCCATTTTGGTTAAACCATCTCTGAAGGTTAACTTTTGACTTTTAACTCTTCACAAAAGATATTTATAGTGAGAGCCTTAAGAACTACAGAGGTGTCATTCGCGTACAGGGATATGTTACCTTATGTACATTTGAAAGGTCGTTAGCAAAGATTACAAATAAAAACGGCCCAATAATTGATCCTTGAGGTACGCTTTGTTCTATTGTACTCTATTTTTGAATACCATTTACAATTCTTATGTGTAATCATGGTGCACTGTTTCCGTTTTGTTAAGTAAAACTCTACTAAATTATAGCATTATCTCCGAATCCCATAATTTCCATCTTCTTCAAGAGAATGATGTGGTTGACACTATCAAAAGCTTTTGGGAGATACATTAAATACACTCGCCGCGTGCTCCCTTTCGTTTAGAATATCAAAAATTTCTGACACAACCTGATGTACTGTTGTAGTAGTCGAAGTTCCTTTTCTATAGGCGCTCTTGTTTAATACTTATTATTAGTAGTTTTGCTGTAGTGTTTAGAAAGTGGTTTATTCTATTACAAATAACTTTTTCAAACATTTTTGCTATGTTTGACAAGAACGCTATCAGTCTATAATTTCCTAGGTCAGATTTGTCTCCTTTCCTATATAATGGTTTTATGACTACATTGTTTAGTTCGTCTGGAAATATTCCAGTCATGAACATTGTTTTATGATATGAACTAGCGGTGCGTTTAGAACGTCTACACTTTTTTAACAGCGACGTAGGTATTTCATCATATCCGTATTTTTTTGAGAATTTATAGTAGCGAGTATCTCTTCAGTGTTAGTCAGGTGTAGATAACAAGTTTTTTTTTATGTGGGTGATTTCAGTATTTTTCATACCTGAAATCTGCTTTATCATTGTCAGTTTTCTTACATATTGTCAGCAGGTAGTTAGAACTCATTAAATAATTTTGCTGAAATAAAGAAAGAAAAAGAGTCTCATGTGCAAGGAAAAAACTTAACTGAACAAGTTCTACAAGCAATCGAAGTGGTTCCTCCTTGCTAGGACAAGATTTGACCAATTCAACCAAAAACAAATATCGACCGATTGCTCCCATTTGCAGTAATAAGCTTACCAACATTATCCACAAAATGTAAAATCCAAAGATTCCTTCTGCATATCGATAACCAGCTTAAGAGGATGCAATGGAACTATACAGGCTTTTTGTTAGGTTATAGGCCGCTCTATATTTACAAAACTGTTAAGGCAGAAGTAAACTTCGTCGGTCGAGATAATGAGCGATTATGCAACAAATAACTTTTTGGCTTGAGTTCTTGAGTAAAATTAATTGTTATACATGCATACTTACAAAAATATATGACTTCTATTTGGGTCCGTATACATAACAGTCAACATATATCTACAATAATATCGACGAAATCTTATTAGTTGTGGTGTGCTAAAACCGAAATTATTAAAGAGATGAGCTTCTCTTCAACATTAGTTCAAGTTTCAGAGATACGTAATGCCATGTGTCCTTGTATGTATTTATGCCGTGGTTTGGGTATATGTATAAGCAACTACAAAGCGGATAGGTTAGTCAGTCGAAGTTATTGGGGCGAATCGAATAGTTGACATTGTAAGATGTCTCGAAAGTATGTGAACAATCCAAATCACTACTGTTACGTTAGTTAGGATCAAGACAAACATTGGGTGCCACATATCTGTTGTAATACATCCGCTTCAAGTCTCACAAACTGCCTAAGTAATGAAAAACAATCTATGCGGTTTGCTGTGGCAATGATCTGGAAATTTGTTATAATACTAGCAGTCGTTTTTATTAGAAAACGCGAGAAATCCCTTTGTATATTTCGAGCTATTTTGTAGACTAATTACTGCACTTGTCGTATTGTTGTGTAGAATGAAAATTCAATGTATTAAAGTAACACAAGCAGTAAAGTATACGGCAGAACAAGTTCCTATATGTAAAGTTCGATAAGAGCCCGAAGTTTAGCTACATTAGCAAACATGGAATGCAACAGAACATATTTACATCTTGACCTACTTGTTTGTTTAAGCTTGTAACGCACCTGCGCATATGGGAAATTGCTCCCGAATTATACCAACACGCTTTGGGTTTTATTAACAAAAGTTTAAATGACGAAGTAGTATTTGAATATGATGATTTTACCAGTATTTTAGTGGTATAATTACATACAAGTCGCTCCAAATATAATGAAGGGTAATTAAGTAACAAGATAATTTTATTTTTCTTTTTATTTATGACTATGATCTAGAGTTTTCGCACAAGACACAATTCAAATACACATTCATTAAATATCTCTCGAACATTAAGGGTGAAAGAGAATGAACACCAATGTTCTAAACATGGGATAATTTTGTTTCATTAAACTCTATGTTTCTACCCAAAATGCGAGCCTAGAGGTGTTTTGAGTAATATAAACCGACATTCTTGTTTCAACCTAATATAGAATAATGCTTTTCAAAAAAGATATTCTGGAAGTGAATTGGAATCTGATGTTTTTAAATAATAGTAGTAGTGTATAAGAATAATCACCGATAAACATTAACTTTTGGTTTTGTGATGACGCAACATTTTCATACATCTGTTGCAATAAACAGTAATTTGTCTTTTTTCTGCTAACCATCCTCTATGTAGCTATTGCAATCACGGCTCAATGAGATTTGCTTGTAATTTTAATAGATTCAAATTCCCTAACAAGTCATGTCCCTAAAAAGTGCCGTCTTGATGTAGATGCAATGAAATTAGAATTTGTTGATTGATCAGCACTTTCAAAATTGTGGCAGTAGTTGTTGTACCCTCCTTACTTTCTTTATTAACTTGCGGTTGTGCAATTGAATGGTGTTTCTCGTGGGGTTGGAGTTTTTGGGCAGACACTATATAAGTATTGTCATGAATTCATCTGCGTCTTATTAGCACAAACATGGTTTATTGTGTTTTTCTCGGTGCATAGGCATAGCGATAGATCAAGAATGGTGCTGTCCAAATGATCAATCTAAAATATCTGGTGTATGTAGCACATACTACACGAGGATAAAGTTCATATGCCCAATAACTTTCTGAAATCAACTTTTCGTTCTTATTCAATATTTGATGTATTTCACTACAAAAACTCGCTGAACTTATCTTCGACTCTATGCTGTGTGACTGTAGGTAAATTCTACTCTTTTATATGGTATGTTTCTGCTTATTCCTTCTCTAATGCACCGCAATTGACTGGATTGAGATACTACTGCCATCTGTTACTTCTTTAGTGAACGAGTATGAATTTTATTGGTAATCAAAGCTATACCAATAGTAGTCTTACCGGACTAGTGTTTCGTGTGTTCTTGAATTTTGTCTATTACTGACTTAGGAGGAGATCTTTGTTGGCTAATGCAATTATTATTTTTAAAGATTCGTACAAAGAAGTTGGATAAACGTCGTTGAGTGGCACATAATATGATTGCTGAGAATTGGTCAGGGTAGCAGTTTACTGCTATACCTACTGATATCACCCAAAAAAAGTGAGACAGAAATGGGCAAGTTTTCAAACTAAGACTCCTCAAATAATAGTAATGCTGGTTGAGTATCGTGATACTTTGAAGGTAGCCTCCTTAATAGGCCGCTTCGGAAAGATCTTAACATATAGTACCACTGACTTAAACATGTGCTTATATTCTTAAGAGAAATTAGAAAAATGATAGGATTCACGAAACGAATGAATTAGTTGTAGAATATAATTATAAGAAAATTGTAAAAGATATACGTTGGAACAAGCTGCTATTGTTAAGATTTCAAATAAACCATAGCGACATCAGATTCGTAAATAAACTATAAAAATGTAGCCTTGCAACATTTAAGATGAAACGTATGAAACAAACAACATTTAAGTGAATTACATTATTATAAAGAAATGAACGAAAGTTCACAGTAGGGTCGAAAGGAAGAAAGACCTTAATTTTCAGACCATACCGCCCTTGCGCTGCGCTACGCTGCACGACACAACATTCCTTTTTTTATTTTCAATCTTGACACAGGCATTAATAATTCCAATTTATCTTAATAAGGAATTGTCAAAAGTCTTGTAATAAAAGGTGTTAAGTGCACATAGTTTCTACTTAATAAATGCTCCGAATTCCGATCCTAGTTTCTTTCTAAACTGTTTTCTCTAGTTTATAATATATAGTATAATATCATATACATATGTAGTACGCTTTTCGAATATCAAGTTGACAAGATTTTCTTGATCAATTTTCATCATTTGCATATGAATCACACAAGCAATACCGCGTTAATCGACTAAATAGTCTCCTAGAGACAACTGCCTCGCATGGTGTAGTGCTGCATAGTGCCGTGTCTTCCTAGTGGGTTTACTATCCCATGAAACAATGAACAAAAATATTTATCAATCAAGTGCCGCACTGTAGCGTAGAGCTGCTTTAGTGTGATTTGATTTTTAGTTAAAGTAAGGTGATAATATAACTATAACCTTGAACGCATAATCGTAAAAATAATCCGATTGTATGATTTTTCAGTCGATAGAGGGCGTTTCGGGATCGATAGATTAACTGGTTGGACTTCCCAAATCTGAAAATAAAGATGTAGGTAGAGAGAAAAACTCAAATAAGAAAGCTAGAGCACGAAAATTCAACACAACATGTGAAGTCAAAGATTACATTAATGTGTGTGATACACGTATCAAAGAAAATATGCACATTTGTGCTGAAAACGTATCAGGAAATTAAGTACTTTACATTGGAAAATTATATTCAGAAACAATCTGTGTATTGTCAGTATAGGTAAATTAAAATTTCCTAAGAAATGTGAGGCCTATATACACATTGATGTACTAACCGAAAATTTCGCGTAGGTACATCAACGATTAAAGAAAACTCGAACGCGGTAATTACAGAAATATAACCAAGACAAGAGAACTGTATATAGCAAGAGTTATCACTACTACGAGAAATGTTTCATCTGAAAAGTTATCATTACCTACAAAACATAACAGAATAATATCAACAACACGAAGGGCATCGACTTGATGAATAAATCGCAAGAGTACAAAGTAATTATAACCGAATATTAAAATAAAGGAATGTTACATGTTATATTCCACAAAACCAGGCAAGGTAAGCGAGGAAAAAACAAGGTTACAATAAATGTTCAGGGCAAAGAAATACTAAAACCAGACTTCGAAACCGTTAAATCGATGATGCGGATTTGGAATCCTATATGGGTAGAAATGTAAGGAAAAGGACGGTAAAATATAAAGAGCTGAAAAACATTGAAAGCAAAACTGTAGCATACAAATTAGGTAAGCTAGGTTGAATGATTCAAACAACTAAAAACGTAAGGAATGTTAAACCAACACAATCAAGTACTTAATAAAATAAACATTAATGAAGCTAAACGATAAAAATTAGTGTAACATTAGTTTTCAGTTTTAGGATTTGTATGGATTACATATACAAAATAATAGCTTATAGATATCGCATAAATAGCGTTTGGTATTCTGACCGATCTGTATCAGCTTCATTTTCGTTACAGTAAAGATATTACAGGCACCATTAGGTTAGATATAGTGGTAATTGAATATATAAAATTTTACAAAGAAGAAGTAGAGTGATATATTAGAGTGATATATTTTGATTCCAGGAATAGTTCTAGTTCCAGCGAGGTCGGGTACTATTGCATAAGCGTCCATAACGCCATCTACTTATATCCAAAATCTTTCATCAACTGTTTCACAAATTATTGTAAACATTTATAACTTTCTAAAATTTTATGTTCTTACAAATTATAACTGCCATAAATGTAGCAGTTTGCTCGCTTCTTTGCTTGACATTACATACGCTGCACTATTACTTATCGAATGTGCAATAAAGCGAAGCAATTTATATCGAATATTATTGCTCTTAAAGTTACCCCCAGCCGTAATAGATTATTATGCGAACGTAGTCACATAAAATTTTATGTTCCATATGTAAAAGCAATAATCGTAATATGAAAGTTTACAACAGCGAGAAGTTTTTAAAGATTTAATAATATTCTTTTGAGCATAGAGAGATACCGGATTTTATATTAGCTTCATAGATGTTTAACTTGAAATATTATTTCTCACGAAAGGCGAAGCAGCAGAATAACAATATTCAGAAAATAACTGGTATAACCTTTAAATTAAATATTGTATATAAGCGTCTTTAACAGTAAATACAATATATTCTGCTATTTTATTCCATGACAGGTATTTCAACGGACTCACGTCCGAGTTCATAGTGTTTACGGGATCTTGAAGGTAAAGTAAATTTATCAAAGCGTAAGGAAAATAATGAAGCCAAGCTGAGTTCCTTCCTTCATAATAAATATAATCTCAGGGACCGCTTGTGCACGTGTTCAAAATAATTACTGCCACTTGTTTACGCTAAAGCACTGCCTGGCACAAGAAAAAGGAAGATTTCGGTAATTTACTTGCTGTTGATTGGCTTCTCACGAATCCGTAAGTATTAATTTGCCGGGAGGCATAATAAACGGGGAACTGTTAATAGGGGATGTATAGGGTACATTGATTTTTAAGGTATCTATTTTTTTCAGATAGCTACCTATACATTTGTAAGGGTGTGGCTGTATTCAGAGCTATTAGCGTCGCTTAAAAGCACCTGTAGGTATGTTATTGCCGATTTCTTATTTCAATGCCGCATTTTATAATAATCTGATAATTGTTTGCACATAATAAAAACTTAAATGACATTTCCCATAAAGCAAAGTATAATTTCGCGTTAAATTAAATAATTACGGGACATATGTAGTCATACGTATGGACTAATATGTCAAAACAAACATGTCAATGTTGTCTACTAGTATATCTTTCTGAAACTACAGCGGAAGAAATAAATATAACGAATTGTGTCAACAGAACAAATATAAAATGCACGATATAAATGCTACCGGAGAAATACAAAAAAGGGCAGAAAGATAAGTACAAAACAGAATTTTCTGTATACATTTGGAGCTACAAATTTCAGTGTCTCCTACGTAAAATAACATACTAGAATCGCTTTCAGTCATTCATTTACGATAGTTTTAAGATTCTCTAAAGTCTCAAATTGGTAACTGACTTAAGCTGAATTTTCAGAAACGTAGGTCAGGCGAAAGAGAGGGTGCAGAACCAAAGTGTGTTTGTGTTTTCAAACAAATTGTTGGTAGGAATGACTGTGGAACAAGGCGTATTGTCATTGTGCAGCACCCAGATATTTCCGAAGTTTAGTATCATACGAAACACTTTCTTTCGAAGTCTTTCTAGAACTCGATAAAAATAACAGCATTTTTGGTACGTGAAGGTTAGAGTGTACCATTGTATTGGTGCGTTCCGCTTCATATTGAAAAACCCTACACGCGTTATCAGTAATGACACGTATGAAAAAATAAAGTCACTTTGTAATCTGCGTCCAAACGTTAAAACACGTTTCCATTCTGTGATTTTTGTAACCCTATAGAAGATCTCTAGGAACATTAAATCACCTGCAAATCTGGTCTTTTGACGTTTTTTTTTTATGTGTGATGGATGCTTAGTTGCAGTGACTCCGTAAGCTGTATCGCTTGTCTGACTATTACTGCAACTCTCGCGGTGTAGTTTTTGTGTTCCAATGCATTTGTGGCAGCATCATATTGCCTTTTATAATGCAGCAGTGTTAATCACTTTGCTCCCAAGAGCGAGTGGTAAGTCGATCCAGATTTTCAATTCAGCGTCTCTCCGAAGAATTGAAACCCGGGTCCTATCGTTCCACCACAACGATAGTCAGCCGTCTAACCACTGCGACTATCGACCTGTTGACGTTCAATTTCAAAACGCGAACAAGTTAATTGACTAGTTACTAAAGAGTCCAAACTAATACTAAAACTAAATCAGATGATGTTGATAGGCATGTTTTATATGTTTTAATACACTGAGAAAAATGGATCAATTAACTTGTTTTTCTGACACATAAATATTACTCTTAAATATTGTTTGTAACAATTACAGTAACACTGTATATTTATTATAGTTAAAAGCTGTTTCCTGAGTTCACATAGCCTAAGCTAATAACAGAGCAACTTATCATAAGTATATGTTTTATTATTTTATGTCAAAAATATTTAGTACAACTAAAGAAGATATTTGAATTTATTACAAATAACCGGCAGTATTGCTGTGATAACTACTTTGGATCAGGAAGATAGATTTATTTGTTACAAATGTTCAGGTTATCTGTGTCGTATTTAACTGTAGTTTTTACTTGCACGAATTAAATTTTTATTTGTCATTACTATTTTTTCTCGGTGTATTATTTGATAAATATTAAATGTTAATTTATTCCACTGCAAAGTATGTGTTACCAAGATCTCTATCGCAAGCCTCGAATTGTGTCGCTGTGTACATACATGATGTATTTAATAATCTACTATTGCTTTCTGTTCCTGATTTCTAATTTTGTTCGTAGAGGATACAAACAATATTGGCAGCTTTTACGGCTGTACTAGTCTAAATAAACAAAACCATTATTTGTAAATCACTTTTTCATATTCTTCTAAGGAGTTTGTAGGGGTACTTTTATCATTGCTCAGTCTATAATAGCGGTTTCATTATATTTCATAGGCCATGGAATAAGGAGTTGCAGTACTAACATAAAATATTTTCAAAGTACCTAGGTGTACGTATTCTGCATTAGACATTATTTTAACATTATTCTATATTATCTCTACGCTTTATGGAAGAAAGGAAACCTGTATCCACGAAGTTCTTAAACCCGTATACATTGTATTAAAACTATAGCTACAAAATATGTACATAGATAGAATATAGCGCACTAGATAATACTTTTGTTGTTGAATAAAGATAGATATTGGAAAATCGATTGCCTGCATATATAACTTTACATACTTTTGTCAACACAACGCATGGTTTACACTGCATCGCAGAGTTTGTTTCCGTGATAAAACAAATTAAACTTTAAATTGCTTTTCTAGGTTCACTAGTTGGTCAATTAAAAACGTGTTTTGTTTATTCCACGGTCTTGGTAATTTATATATTTATGTTTCAAGCGCATACGGAAATCGGAAATACTATTTCGCAATTAAAAGCTACAAAAAATACAGCAATTTAATTCAGTAAAACACAATGAATGATTGTACAATTGAATGACGAGTCACATGCGGTTATATGACCAAATATTCATTATCTATCTTCAATTATAATTGCTACAAATGAGAGTAACGCGTATTTTTGTTTGAAGTTGAAGCAAAAGCGCTCCAGGTTTGCTTTCAGTTAATACAGCAGTAATTAATTGCTGCGGAAGTAGCTCTATGTTTCACATTAGCTTAATGTTTATGAAATTTATGTTGTAAGCAAACGTAAATTATTAAATATTAGATGATGCAATAATAATATGCTAGGTGCGATTTTGAATGAGAAATTATGGAATATACTAAATTGTGCTTTACTTATGTAATTAATAGACGAAGAAAGAACGATTTTATAATTTTATAGTTTTTATGTGGTTGACGCTTTGCAGAATTAAGTTTGAATTTTAGAGCAGGAAAAGCATAAATATTTCTCTTTCAAGAAACAAAACTCACCGGTATAGCGATAACTCATAGGTGTCACCTTCTATCAGGGTTATTTGATTTCTAGGATAGTATAGTGACATCTTGTCGCATATCAAGTCACTCGATTAGTTAAAACAAAGAAAAGATTTTTGAACGTTCAAGAAAATGAAAAGTTGGAAAAGTGACGAAGTGACCGTGAAAGTATAGGGCATTCATAAAAATACAAATTAACTTAAATATACTGATGTAAAATCCTAAGAAATTTAGAGTGCAAGTCAACTTATTTACTATTGTATGTTTTCCTTTTCGAAGTTTATTGAAAATATTCTCTAGGTACGCACCATGAAGTAAACTAATTTATATTATTTACATTGTAAATATAATGATTACCGCCTTATTCAGATTAATCAAAGCATGCGTAAAGCTATAATTTGCAGTGATGTCCAAGACAGACAGACTGATGATTGGTAGCTCAACGAGTGAAGGGAACAGAAAAGCAAAACAGATCCGAGCCATTAATGGAATTTCTCAGTTCGCTAATTGATTATAGGATTTCACAAATGAACGTACAGAAACCACACGTCTTCAGGTTTGCTAATCATGACCCTTGTGTATGCTCGTACTGGATATTGAATTACGGCAACTTATCTAAGTCGTATAGGTACAACTATGGATACTAGTATACTTCGCAATATTAAGCAACCTTCACAAACGTTATCTAATTGTATATCGAACATCTACATCCATGCAAGAGCAGCACGGGTGCGCGTGCCTGGATGATATTGCATATGAACGGACCTTTAATATTAAAGCGATGTTATAAATTAGCGTGAAAAGCGATACCTGTGCTGCCTAATTCGATTTGCAGCAGATTAGTTAGTTGTCTTGTTAACAATGGAAGTTCCAAAGCCAGAATAAATGGCTTGTTAATTTATGGGCTTGCTATAAATGCTTAGAAAGTGTAGTTTATCAATTTGATCCGGTTTTATTAACTCGGTAGAATAAGCCATGCAGATCGTTTGCTGTGGTAATCCTTGGAAAATGAAAGAGATGCAAAGTTTGTCTATAAAATTGTCGAGGCAATATGATAGTAAAAACAAAATTTACTTTTTAAGTCACATATGTTTATATTAAAGATTACATTTAAGTGGTATCATGATCATATAGTTTTATGCAGTAGATGGAGCCCTACAATACACAGAAGATATACAAACAGACGTAATGTTACTAACTGTATAGGAAGTTTTTCAAAACTTGCGCTAATACAATAAACACCAATAACGCATTTGAGCGATATGTGAGGTGTACATACACGATATACATATATTGTTGATAATCTGCGGATGAGAATTTGAAGATTACTTTATATAAATCAATTACATTTCGCACAAAGATGTATAAATTTAATATGAATACATATGATGACACAAATTATTTTCGTATAGAACTTCAATATCAATTTAAATCGCTAAGATATGATTTTTTTTTTTTTTTTAATATGTGGTGGGTGCTTAGTTGCAGTGACTCCGTAAACTGTATCGCTTGTCTGGCTATCACTGCAACTCTCGCGGTGTAGTTTTTGTGTGTGTATGTTGTGTTCAATGGCTTTGTGACAGCATCATATCGCCTTTTATGATGCCGCGCTGTTAATCACTTTGCTCCCAACAGCGAATGGCAAGTCGATCCGGGATTAAACTCTCTGAAAAAATGTCACCGTCTTTCCAGAGAATTGAACCCCGGCACCTATCGTCCTCTCACAACAATAGTCAGCCGCCTAACCACTGCGGCCATCGACCCGTTATTAAATAAAATAATGACTGAATTGAAAACTGCTAATTGACAAATTGAAAACTTTATTGCCGAAACCACTGTTTGTAGCAAATAATTTCTTGAAAAATGCTCATTTGAAAAGCTGACGTACTAGTGAGGATTTAATTCGTGAAATACATGAAATGCGCTGTCCAAAAGTAAGAAATTAAGAAAAAGTTACCTACTTTCCTACTTTAAATGCATGTAAGTATTTAGTATGCTTTAAACAACAGAAAGGTAGATAATAAAATATTAGGACATTGCAACCAAGTTCTTAGAAATTAATTTATTTCAACTAGGCATAGCATACACCTTATGTTGTAATAGCCAACACTTCCGCTCAACAATCGCGTTACTTTCTATTATTCTACTATGCTTTGTAATATTGTACAGAGTATTACCTCGTCAGAGACGCGAACGGTTTTTACCTACTTCTTCTTCATTTATTACTTTGAAAAATATTAGTAGAAATAAATTCATTTCCTTCGTATATTGCAACTTTTAAGGTATAATTGCCATTGTTAATTTTCTGATCCAACGCAGTATGATCCACTATCTTCACTAACATTATTTGAAAGCGCCTGATAGACGTCAACGGTTAATTTCTGCCATCACAACACCATTTCCAGATACAGAAATTATATGCTTTGAGCACATTTATAGTCAACAGGGTCAAATTTGTGTCTAAACTGAATTTATATGAACTGTAATGTAAAGTTTGTTTAATAATAATAAATTGAGAAAATTCGAGTTGTATTCTTTTAATTAAAATAGGGGTTTTAATAAAAACTAATCCAGGGGTTCGCGAATTCTTAACTCTACAGCGGATGTAGAGAAAAGAATACAGAAGCTTATCGTATGTTGAAAAATACTTAATATTTTTAGTTGAACGTTACAATTTTAATCTTAATTAAGATAAATAATTTTTATCTTGTTAAATAGTATTCTTCTTTATACTTAAAAAATACTTTTAAAATTTTACTTGAAAAAAATATAATTTTAAATTCTATTGTATGAAGTTCTATTTTTTATTTAAAAAAAATTGTCTTAAATTTTAGAACTTAAATTTTAATTAATTTAATTTACCTTAACTTACTGTATGTGAGTGTGTGTGTGTATGATTTTCGAAAGCTTTCAAGTTCTTCGCCGGTGCCTGTGGACGTCTTTTTCGTAGATGTTTTCGAAATTTGTTGAAGTCTAGGTGTTTTAATGGACTTTTATTCGAAGATGACCGGTTATTTTTGCTCAACGGTGCACCGCTAAGTGATAACGCTGTTTAATAAAATTTACGAAGAAATAAACGCTCTGGCCGACGCCGACGTTCTATTCGGAAAGAGACCGTTTGCCGCTAGCTCACGGGTATTTGTAGCCGTTGATTTGCAATTGTTTTCCAATATTCTAGAAACACGTATCGATATTCTTCTGTTAATAACTACCATAGACGGTCGTTGCTGGATTAATTTCCTACAGGTCCGGTCAAAAATCGTAGTATACAGAGCCACCGTAAATTGTTGATTTCAATTACCACCTATCGTTTCGTCTTTAAGATGCCCCTAATTGGTTGGTTTTCTTCCTCTTAGGTGTAGAATTTAACTGTGTAATTTTGTTACAATATTTACGTGTATTTGTGTACAAATTAAATGATATAAAATTAATTAATTACCTTAAAAGCTATGATTAAAAATATTGTGGTGAATTTAACATCTTTCTGTCCTTGTCATTGGCTGGACTCTGCTGACCAACACCCCCCTTTCTACCTCAAACGGCTACTGAGCATTTGACATCGACTCGTACATGTGCGAAGAAAACGTCAAAGATGCCAACTTGAAGAGTTTGTTTAACATTCTCTATCATTGGGCTGAATTAAGATAAAATGAATAAATTTAAACATAATTCGCTTGTGTGCGATCGTGTTACTTTTATTCAGTTGAATTTTGAAGTAGTTATTTAAATTAAAAAGGCACAGATCAGATAGCTAGTTGTAATTTCATAACTATATAATTAATCGTAAAGGGAATTAATGGGATTGCAGCTATTGGCGTTAGAATTAAGAAGACGTGAACCTTTTTTCGTATCTAAGCTTTCGCTAATTCTTTATTAGCTTCTTCAGAGAACAAAACTACAAATAAAAACAACAGAAGTTGTGAATTAAAATTCGGCTAATCTTAAGACGAAGTAAATTATTTAACTTACGTGGTAATACTTAAAGTACGGCAACATCACAAGACTCATGTGCAGTTAATATGCGATAACATTAATATCAAACCTCAAACCACATTTTTAAAATTATTTAATATATATATTTAAAATATTAACAACGCTAATAAACCCCGAAGGTGTATTGTTTCACGTGGACTAACAGTAAGTGGGGTTATAGTAATCGTAATTTTCCCACCAAAAGTTGGGGAATTGATGTTATCAAGATAGAGACAGGTGGAATTCTTAGTGGACAACTAAAGTGTATATACAATGTTGTACAAAAGTATTATGGTAATCTACTTAAAGATACTTAAATTATTTAAAACATTTCTGAGAATTCTGAATGTTAATAAAATGATCAATACTGATCAGGTTATAATATATAGTAGAATATATAGAGATTATATGGTGAAAAACATTAATGTAAATTAGATGAAGAACTAAGTTATTTATTTTTAGTTTTATTGTAATGTTGTTTGTCTATAGACAATATGTAGGAGTAAATCGCACTAAGGTTCTGGATGTCTGTTTTATAATTAACCGTGTTATCTGTCCTTTGAATGTGAAACATTTCGAGGAATGTACGAGTCGACCATTTGTTTTCCCTTTCCAAAATAATAACGTTGTCAAAGTCAAACGTATGATTCAATGATGTGCTATGTTCACACAATGCTGTCTTCGTGGATGAGTGTTGACAATCCAAACGAT
>CM043017.1:106774402-106804931 GCA_023690525.1 Holotrichia oblita
ATTATTTTTCGTATGCGTTATAAGGACACTTTTAAAAACACTTTTTTCACTATTACAACAAAAAATGTGTTTTTTGTAATTTTTGCATTTTTTTTTGAAATTTACCGGTATTTTGACTTTTTTGGTAACTTTAGGCCTTCTGCGTGATTTCATATTTTGAAAAAAATTTTTTTAATATTTTTTCATTTATAATGACGCCTATGCGCAAGTTTTCCGCGTTATTATTATTGTATTGCAGAAAAAAAAGCGTTTTTCGATCCACTCTAATATGTAATAGACTTTTATATCTTGCCCCCATACATATTCTTATTCATGTAATTTCTTAATTACATAAATACTTAGAATTATAGTGAAATTGTATGCGATAGCGATTTAACTATACATATGTTAAGCTCGCATTAAGAAATTATCGGTTTAGGAATTTATAAATGATCCCTTGCATATGAAACTGGATTTAATAGAAAAATATATTGTATTTACATAGATAGTAATTTATATATGTAGTAATTTACATAAAGTTGACCATACTATTACTGCTTTGCATTCGGGGGCCGCAATAAAGCATACTTTTAACGGGTTTTATGGCAGTTTGAGTCGATTCTAAATCAACCGAGTGTACATATCTAGTATATATATAAAAAGTTAATATTTGCTCGTCCGATTACCGATTTCTGGGACACTACTACAAGTCCTTCTTAAGAAGATTTGAACTAGCACCTAACATTACCGTCAGTTCTTGTTACCACTGTAGCTATCTAGCTGGAATGTAGATTATAATAATATATTTTTAATACTTACGAGCGTTTAATTAATAACAAGCTAAACATCTTCACTTAAAATGATTAAAAAAAATATCCAGAATCGATAACTCACTAACGATAGTATAAATCGTGAGATCGTTTAGTAAAGTTAAATGAGCGAGAAATTTCATTCGTTAGTTGTTTGGAGAGATATGAAATATGCGAGGTTTTTCAATTAGAAATTTTTCAAAAATTGAGTATTCGATTCAGTTCATGACTAGTATAAAAGCGAAAAAAGCATATTTCATTAAAAATGTTATCAAAGTTACGTACAAATCCTGTGCAATTAAAGTTCTGCTGGTTTCTCTAAAAACGTCGTGTCGTTTATTTTTCTTGGTTAATGATTTAATTTCAGTTGCCTATCCGGGCTTATTTTATACATTTTATATTAAGATAAAAGAAAAGTCTTATGAAAGGAAAATGGTTTCTATCAAGGTAAACGAAAGGATAGTAAATATTAAATCGTGCAAGCTATTTGAAATATTTCTCGAATAAGTGCTGATAAAATACAACAGAGAGAAGGTTTTGCATATATGTATATTTGTGCTGTTTGCTTCTCACCGTCGACGACACATTTGTATTACATAAATTTCCAAGTATAAAAACCACTTGACTTGCAAATTAATTTGCGACGCTTGTAAATTGAAGGTAAGTAAAACATAAAGAGAAAGTAATTTTTACTGAAAATTTCATTTATACATGTCTAGTCACGGTTCGCGTAAACACGTAGTAGGTATGTCACGTCTTCCAAAGAAGAAAATCCGTGGCAAATAAGGGATGTTTTATGTAAAGGACACAAATGAAAAATTGATGTAACTGCCGCTTCGTTGAATACATACGCATAACGTATACCTTTAGCAAATTGTTTTTACCTAAATGAATATTTGATGCATTATGTTTCAGTTAATTGTACGATTACAGAAAATGAAGTTTGATTTTTAAGTGGAATTGAGATCCATGGAAGCTTTTTGAATATATATACATATTAGTACATCATCAATGTCGTACACATGGGATATGGACTGCCGTATGTCATTGGTAAGACATTCCTCCTATTTTGTTGGTTTTTTACGTGCATGAGGGCAAATAAACACATTTATCTTTTAAAAAATTATAAGAAGATTAATAACATTTATTACAGTTCGTGGTAGTTGCTATGTCAACTTACAATTTGTTTTGCAGTAGGGTCGGGTAGTTTTTAAAATTAGAGCCACACCATTGTTGCCATTCAATTACTGCATTGCTCGCTTCTTTAAGTTATTCTTGCAATGTTGGATGAAATATATGATAAAAATAATTTATATTAAATGTAAGTACATGAATTATGTGCATTATATGATAATTTATATTAAATGTAAGTATATGAATTATGTGCATTATATAAATAAATATAATCGTAGGTTGCACCAATGTTTATAAATATTCAAATTAGAAAAAGGTATATCTCTTCTAGGCATCGAAGTTGTAACAATCAAGCGAGTTACATTACAGAAGATATATACATAATACTTATTTGTATGTACAGGTGTCTCTGTAGTGCGTTCAAGTACCATATCTCCCCTTGTAAATATTTTTTAGGAAAAACAATTACACGGAGGTTACGTGAATTGATATCGCACATGTTCCAAAATGACTTTCACTTATACTGGATGTTCCATTTTCACTGAACAAAATACAACCTTCTTATTTTAAATACAATGGTATATTTTATTTCAATGCAATCGATTCTACGCATTATTTGCAAATATTTTGTAGTACGGTTCCCTATCCCCAAATTCAACTGTTTAGACGATATTTACAGTGTTCCTTAATTATTTCTTATTGCACCATCTTAAAGAAAAATTAATATTGTAAAGCTCTTTGAAGCGTAAGATATTAAACTTTTGCAAACGAAAGTAAAGGGTCATAGGTACTGAGAACTGTCATAACTTTCAACAAAATTTATACAGGGTGTTCAGAAATTAGCAACCAATTCAGATATCTAACATTAAAAATTCTTTTTCTTTTAATGGCACATAGTACTTTTTATTGTAGCGCCTAATTCAGCAAGAAATAGTACATCGATTCGTATTAAGGTCTCATATACCTACCTTTATTAGTTTTTGAATTATTAGAGATTATTGGGTCCAACTACGAAAAGTATACTATTGATGTTGTTTTTTGACCGTTTTTTTTTGTTAAACAATAAAATTTCTACAGGTTTTTCGGTCCTTTTTCAATATTTCGTCACAATTCTGTGACTTCTTGAGGAAATTATATTATCTAAAAAGAATTTAGATTAACGTCGAGTTTTAATCTAAATTCTACAAAACCCATAGAAATTTTATTATTTAAGAAAAGTATACTCATATCTGTTTTTTTTCTCATAGTTAGCAATGAAAATAAAATATTTAGGTAAGAGTTGCCAAATAAGTGACAGTTTTACTGCTTTTCACTTACACGAAATTTGACTTGCTCTCAGTTAGCCACATGATTAGTTAGTATGGTCGCATTTTGTGTCGTTTCAAAATTCGAAAAATGGTCTTTGATAATTTTAATAGTTCCATGATTTAAAAAGTTGATTTCATTTCTTTTAAATTTCGCTACGGTCAGAGGTTGTCGAAACAACCTCTGACCTCCAAACAACTAACGAATGAAATTTCTCGCGCATTTAACTTTACTAAACGATCTCACGATTTATACTATCGTTAGTGAGTTATCGATTCGGGATAATACTTTTTTTAATCATTTTAAGTGATGATATTTAGCTTGTTATTAATTACACGCTCGAAAGTATTAAAAATATATTCTTATAATCTACATTCCAGCTAGATAGCTACAGTGGTAACAAGAACTGACGGTAATGTTGGGTGCCAGTTCAAATCTTCTTAAGAAGGACTTGTAGTAGTGTCGGTAATCGGACGAGCAAATATTAACTTTTTCTATATACTAGATGTTGTTCTCATTAAATGCTTGACATATTCTTGCCGCTATCCTATAACATTTACCATGGATATAAAATAAATTTAATATATCATTATTAGTGTCATTTTGGTGATTAATAATCATATTGCATGGACCAACGAGTCTACTCGATAAACTGTCACTCATTTGACAACTCTTATCGATATATTTTATGTTCATAGCTAACTATGACAAAAAATAATAGATATTAGTATACTTTTCGTAGTTGGAACCAATAATCTCTAATAACTCAAAAACTAATAAAGGTAAGGTATATGAGACCTTAATACGAATTGATGTAGAATTTCTTGCTGAATTAGGCGCTACAATAAAAAGTACTATGAGCCATTAAAAGAAAAAGAATTTTTAATATTTGAAGATATCTGAATTGGTTGCGAATTTCTGCACACCCTGTATAAATTTTGTTGAAAGTTATGTCAGTTCTCGGTATCTATGACCCTTTACTTTCCTTTGCAGAAGTTTGGTACCTTACGCTTCAAAGAGCTTTACAATATTAATTTTTCTTTAAGTTGGTGCAATAGGAAAATATTACGAAAAATTGTAAATATCTTCAAAACAGTTGAATTTAGATATAGGGAACCCTAATACAAAACATTTGCAAATAATGCGTAGAATTGATTGCATTGAAAATAAAATACCATTGTGTTTAAAATAACAAAGTTGTGTTTTCTTCAGTAAAAATGGAACACTCTGTATAAGTGAAAGCAATTTTAGAACATGTGCCATATCAATTCAAGTAACCTCCGTATAATTTTTTTCCATAAAAAATATCTACAAGGGGAGATATGGTACTTGGACGCACTAGAGAGACATCCTGTACATATAACAGTTCAATTCTTGAATACCCATAACTGCGTTGCGATATCTAACACTATATGTGATTATTGACTTGAAGTTGATTCTCTACATTAGCCAGCTAGTTCCTTTTTTTATCTGTGGCGGGTGGGTTTCAAGCTTTATTGCTTGTTGGAGCAGATTTTGCTGTGTACTTTGATGTGTGTAAATGTGTTTTTTTAGGAAATATTTCAGGAATTGACAAATTTTTTGGGCTTTGTTAGAATATTACCTCACCTTAAGTAATATTGCATTGTTAATTGTTTCCCGATAACGAATGGTATTCGGCAGGAAAACCCATCATAGCAAGACGCGCCAGAATACCGCAGTTAGGATTCGATGCCCGCAGCTCTGCGACGACCAAGCCTTGATAATATTTTTACAGAAAACATTGATTATTGACTGATGATGGTTATGCAAATACAGAGTACGACAAATCTCAGTTTTTCTAATTGATATAACCCAAAAAGTTTTTTGTAGAAAAGTTCATGCTCTACAACAGCGTCCTAGAGCATTCTAAATATTTCACTAAGTTAAAGATGCGTTTGCGAAAAATGAGAAAGTATTACAAAAGATGCAAAAATATCTCTTTTTTCGCAAACACAGCTTTAACGGGGCAAAATATTAAGACATTTGTAAGACCTACTTTTGAAAGGTATAACATTATTTACGGAAAAGTATCCGACTGTTACAGTTTTCGAGTTCTACCAAATAGAAATGTTTTATTGTTGGTGGCCTATGGGGAAATATTATTTTTGCTACTTCGCATATCTAAAAAACATACATTCGTATAGTGAGGTCTTAAGTATTTACCACCCTTATCCTCATAGTAATTATTGAATTATTGAGTTGAAAGTCATTATTTATATTTGACGATGTAATTTCATATTTTGCCTCACTGGAAGTGCAATCAACTTTTTATATTGAATAGAATATATTGTATATGTACATGCCTATAAGACAATTGAATAGCAAATCCAACTTTAATTTGAAAGCTTCAGAAATATGCAGCGATACTATAAACAAAATTGATCAACATACTAGTGAGAATGTTTTGTTAAAGACACACGTCAACATGATTTTTGCCTCACGAGTATCAATAGTTGCACTGAATGCAGTTTTTTATTGTGTTTTCAAATACATTTGCATTTGCAATTTCTTTATCCCCATGGCTTTTTATATAAATTTTACGAAATATTTTAAAACGTTCATTAATCCATTGTAAAATAAAATCATTTAGAACGTTGTAAATGATGGAACCAAATGAGCTACTATTAGTCCAGAATGCACAAAATACTATTGTTGTTTATGTGAATGAGATAGCAGGTGTACAAAAAAACCACTGAATCAGGAAATAATTGTCTAAATCCGAATCATTTATTTTCAGACAGAACCATGACG
Organism: Holotrichia oblita; assembly: GCA_023690525.1. Classification (NCBI taxonomy): domain Eukaryota; kingdom Metazoa; phylum Arthropoda; class Insecta; order Coleoptera; family Scarabaeidae; genus Holotrichia; species Holotrichia oblita. Next base: position 106,780,402 of record CM043017.1, read on the forward strand.
CATTGTGTAATCCTAAAAGTGTGGTCCTAGTTTGATAAGTTTAAAACAAAAGCTTATTGATAAAATTAGAGTTGCAGAAATTAAAGAGGGAATATTTCTGGGTTCACTAATATGACCCTTAATCCATAATGAAATCTTTTAGAGACTATTTAAGTCATTGGAGAAAGCAGTTTGGCAGGGTTTTTACTCATTTATTTTCTCACAGTTTTTTTGGAAAGTGAAAAGGCGGAAAATTATCGCGATATTAGCAATGATCTTATAACATCTTCTTAACATATCATTTCGATTGTAATATGTCCTTAAAGGTATACTTTTTGCACTCGCATCTAGATTGCTTCCTAGAAAATTTTGGCACTGTGATTATGGGGATTAATTTTATAGATTGTAAAAACGTTGGCTGTCTGGTCAAATAAGCACTTAATCTCTAAGTCCTCTACCACACTTGATTAAAAATTCAAGGAACTCACAAACAAATTTACTGTATCAATTGCAAATCGTTTGGTATTGGTGCAGCGTTGATACATGCTTGTTCGATACACTGGCCACACGTTATGGAGAATAGAAACCCTGTCGTCTACTAATATTGTTGTCGGTTCTAGAATTTAATTCTATAATACTCACGAAAATGGTTGCTGGACCCCAAAGGGGCACCAGCTGCCGACCGACCGTAAGGTATGCGGCAAACAGGGAAAGTGCACACACTCCTCAGGACAAAGAGGCACGAAACCATTTGCCCGCACGAGACCGACACCTCGCGGAGAGGCCCGACGAACCGGTGGGCTCCTCTCCCCCGTGCTACCCATGTTAGACAAGTTTTCTTGTCAACGTTGGACGGGTCACCGTTGGAGACGCTTTAGCGAACTCCTACCTCACATCTAACCCCACGGGGCCTAGGCCTCCTTGCGGATGGCTACTATCGGCCAAGCGTGGGAAACGGAATCTGGCCGTGAGGTACAACCAGCCCGCCCGTGAATTAAGCCTGAACTACGGGTACGGCCGGGCAAAAGCCCTACCCCAAAATGCCAACCGCGCCAACCCTTTCGCCCCTCCGGCGATCAAGTATCCGCGGCAGCTACAGTGAAACCGTAGGGTCCCAGAATCACGGAGTTGTTTTAGGATGAAACCGAAGGTTTCCCAACCAGACAACCAGCGGGCGGACTACTCCTCGGCGAACCGACTTTTATCCTCCCCTACTATCTTCGCCAAATTCTCTCGCCACGCCCGTTTCCCTGAGTGTGGCCACCAAGGATGGGGTAGTGCAGCTGCAGAGTTCTCTAGGTAAGCGCCGTAGGGTGCCTCACTTACCCACCGTATATTCCGACGGTTAGCGGCCGGACACCGGAGCGTATGCCCATGCCTACGCCCAAGCATCCTCCCCTATATACGAAGTCTACTCCCGCCACGCCCGTTACCCTGGAACTATGAGACCAGGGATGGGGTAGTGCAGCCGCAGAGTTTTAAGGGTCGACGCTATAGGGTGAACGCCGACCCGATCTATAATACTCAGTGGCATTTTGCAAGTTGTGCCTTTTTCTAAACAGTTTTGTAATCGGAAGAGATAACAACTATTCTACTCAATGAATTCGTCTGCGCTTTTGTTGCGATTGTTTTAAAATTTGATAATACTTTATTAATTGTATGTTTATATTTTTTCTTTTCGTCTTCTCTGTTGCTTTATTGACTGCTTTGAAACAACACTGACCGGTTTTAAGCCAAAGATGTCAGTTCTTTTGTACAAAATGGATCCAATGACGTCGAAGGTTGTTCGTCTTCTTGGCATCGCTTCAACGCAATAGTAGAATTTGTATTAAGGTATACATTACGGTACTTGGTATGCACATTCAAAGAACTCATCATTTCAGAAACAATTGCAGTTTTTATGTTTGTAAACCGCGCACAACATTCACTGTTTCCTCTTCCAAAAAAATTGGTTCTATATAGAGCACTAATCAGCCGTCATCTCTCATTCTCCGCGCTATATCTCGGGAATAGTTGATAATACGAAAAAATAAAAAGAGCAACTTTGTACATAATTTTACAATTTATAACTTGTTTAAGAATACCTCATTACTCATTACAATTGACACACCAAATTATGTTTGCTTATTGTGTTATTTAAAAGGAATATGGTTTAATCAGATAATAAAATTTCATAAAATATTTCAATGTTAGTACGTACTTTTCTGTTTTTGTTAATTTCCTAAAGTGATGCTTTACTCGTATTAGCATGTAGTGTCAGGCATTACTGTCTCCGCTTAAAGCGTATTAACACATAATTTGCAAAGCATCAATCAAGTCCTATAAATTTACTGGAAGATGTGAGTGGATTTCTTCATCTTTCTTTTTTATACATGGAGGTATAATTGTTTTAATATTTATAAGTTGAAAGAAACTTATAATTTGAACATTAGATTATTAGTGTTAATCGAGAATGTCATAAAATGTATCGGCTCCTGGCGACTACATCATATTATCTGACATCTATTGCCTCCGAAGTTGTAAATTAAAATCTATTAATTGCACGGCGAAGGGTTACAGAGTTTATTTCACAGGTTATAATGCCTTTAGATTTGTGGATCCCGCTGTTGTGTACGACAACATGTAATTGCAAGAATTTTTTTCTAAGAGCCTTTAAGCTGTACAAAAGGTTTACAAGCGCTACGAGGAAACTGGGTTGATAGATAGAGAATGAAAATCTAGTCGGAGAAGGTGATATTGCCCTTATTTGATGTTCGTAAGTTTGTCGAATGGAATAGCTTCCGCGGTTTGTCCCCAAAGACAGTTCTAAGAGGACAGAGACGTTAATATTAGTGAATGGAAATCATCTGATATGAAACAGTGAGGACTGGTGCAAGGTATTATTTTCAGTCGTGTTTTTATTGCAACAACATCTTCAGCGCTCACAGATATGGAAGTTCTAGGTCTAAGTGATAATGTTTTACTTTTTATGAACAGTATAGATGAGCATAGCATACTCATGGAAGATAACGTCACATAGGTAGACTTATCAGAGATCATCTTGATAAAGTGCGAACTAAGCAACTCGTCAATCCAAACGTCAATCAAATTGAATATGTCTGAGAGGGATTGAGACGACGTAGCCAAACATATATCAGCTCCAATAGCTAACTAACTACTAACTATTGCAGAAACATTAAACTTAAGATGATCCTTAACTAAATTCTAAGAAGAAGGAATAAGAATTACTAGGTAGTGATGTTTTCCGTTGTTTTAGTTTTACCTTCCTTCTTAAAAGATATCACAATATTAACGTGACCTTAGAGTTTTGATGGCCATTGCATTTAAACTTAAAGACTTGCCAGAAAATCCGAAAACCTAGTAATTTTGAATAAACATTCTAGAAACACTTAATTAATGATACATGCCTGATTGCTTTCGAATAACAGTTGTATCAGCGTCAGTCGTGCTCGATACAGAGAGGATTTGGTTGACTTAAATTAATTTAAAACCAATCATTTTCAAGCCTTTGTAAAGGTTTAGTATATTTCAGCAACTCCTTCATTCTCAAAAATTAGTTTCTGAGATTTTTTTGGAGCTTTCTAACTTGTTTACTCTTTTTTATTAACTACTATTCGTCGAATATGGTTTGATAGATACCGCTTTACAAGTTAAAATTTGTGCCGTTCATATCGATATATTTATTAGCCGTATAATAACTAACATTCTACCAGTAACATTCAAGTAATTTAAAACTTATTCCCATACAATATTATTATTTACCACAACCAAACAGAAATCTAATTTAGCTGTGATAATCGGTCATAACTCACCTTTAGAGCTGGGCAAAACGAAGAGTAGGTTGACCAGTGCCGCCCCTGTATCGTGCCCCAATAAAGTTACCCTAGATGGGTCTCCACCGAACGCTGCAATGTTTTTCTTGATCCAGCGGAGGCCCGCTGCGATATCCTCGATTCCCAAATTACCACCTGAGGTATGGCTTTTGTCAAATGACGGTTTTGTCCTCAGGAATCCTGCGGCAAGGAAAAAGGACATTAAGTGCTTTTTGTGTTCGATACGGTATCAGCAAATTGAGTTTAATTTAGTTAGAGAAATAAAACGGCAATAACTTCTCGTTGGACGTTACGTCGGTCTCACTTTGGTTACATAGCGTAGCTGAGATTACGTTGAAAGGAGTGATGTAAAATAGACGACATAGCGGGGATAAGGGTGTTTTTGTAACGATATCGTCGATTTTCCTCAAGATTGCTACAATGTTACAAATTACGAAAGTAGAGTGCTTTTAATGGTTAGAATGTGTAGAAGTGAAGTGCAATTAGTATATAATGTTACGTTAATCTTCCTCTATATAACGTTGTGGAAAGCAATATAAAAAATGGAATATACAGATTGTTAAAAGGATAACAATACATACATAAGGTGCATGTTATAAAATATTTATGAAATTCCAATAATATTAATAAATAATTAAGTATCTAAAAAATAAAATTAAACTGTTCAAGCAAGATAAAAACCTAATACACCTTCTTATTAATGTTATTTAAGTATTAGAAACTTTATTAGGTGAATAAGTAAAGTTTATCGTTACTAATAATTTAATTAATTATTATTTAGTAATTAGTTTAGTCCTTAAGTTCCTCACTAGTACTGTTTAATTTGAAAAACGTTACAGAATACCTATATATATCACGGAAACACGGAAATATTGCTCATTATCTTTGTTTTGATGTTCAAAACTTATTCGTTGTGGGAAACAAACGGCTTCCTATTTACATGCATACATCTCGTCCCAGCATTTAACGTGCACATCTAAGATTTTGTTAGCGATGCTTTGTAGTGTGTCTGCTGAAAATTGTAGCTTACTTTTTGGTCGTACACGCTTCTGTGTTAGGAACGGAAAATTAATTTCGCTGCAACGATAATAAAGGACGTAAAGGCATATTTCGTAATAATGTGAATATCCAGGTGAATAGACAGCTGTAGAAAAATGTAGTATGTACGAGTATAATATATTGTCTTTCTAATCATTAGCAGCTTTCAAGATATAGATAGCTCTTAATAACGTGGAAATAACGTGGTATACGTTATATTGTACTGTAGAAGGAACGTTCTGGTTTCAGTACCTCTCTTTACTGCGATCTATTGATCTATTGTGATTACGTAGTTCCATTAGTGCCCTTCCAAACCGATATTCTTAACAAATGCTGGGATTGACTTATTTAGATGCCATTGCCTTGATCTCCTCTAACGTTACAATTGCCTTGCATAGATGCTGCAACTTTAGCCGGACAAATAAAACACGAATTAGATTTATTATATATTTCACTTGTAGGTCAATTTTTTTTAAATAAATTCTCTTTAGTTAATTCCGTTTTTATTTGACCTACAAGTGCAAATATATCTGGACTTAAAAGATCATTTTTTTAGCTTGTGTTTTTTGCGGGTGTTGCTCTACAAAGAAAGGGACGTTTTTTTACCTTGCATTTTTGGGGTTGGTTTTTAAGTTAGCTTTTGGAAACGCCAAAGAGAGGTTCTGGTCTAATAATATTTTCTTCTTGTATTTTTAGTTTATCATTTCCTTTAGCATTGGAGTGACTCGGGACCAATATCAGGTATAGCCTGTTATTCGCGACCAGCAGCGTAATATTGCTTCGACATTCTCAGATCAGTATAGACTCAAGTGACGTATGTTACTGTACATAAAAACGCATAGGTACCGCCATATACCTTATATAATCGTTTTGCAGTTCCTTTACACAAAGACGTTGAATAAATATGCTGTAACCAATGCACCGTCCCATTAGGATGTAGCGATCTTTCGTATTTAATCTGAGCTACGGTTCTGGTGCATGTTTGAGAAGTTGATAATTTGTCATTTTGAATAGTAGCAGTTACTGTTTTCTTAGTTAAGTATCTCTTTTGGATTAGAAAACCTCACGTTGCTTCCCTCATTGATAAGCAAGTCTCGTTCTTCGTTTTGTTTGATTCGTTGAAGACCTTGCGCCCAAAATAAAGCTTGTTGTTGATTAGTTTACAGAGGGAGTGTTGAGAGCCTCACATTACCTTATAAGTTAAGAGAATATAGTTAAGTCTAATTTTAAGGCAAAACTTTTTCAAAAACCCATACTTTTTGGGCGCAGAAATAGTTTTCGCTTAGTTTATTAAAAAATTCAAGTCTTGGGCTGCCGATTCTTCCTTGAGGTTTAGAACTTCACAAATTAAGGAAAAGGTAAGATACAATCAGTATGGCTTAGTTTTCAAAGATCTTTAGCGGTAGCCCGTTGAATAGGTTGCTGAGTATCCTTCATCAACAAACCAAAGATTATTAATGGACTCTATAGTAAAAAACAGAGTTGTTTCTCTCATAACTGTGGATCGATTTAGAATATTGTACGATTAAATGCACGTTGTTGATTAATGTACATATCTAAGATAATTCAAACTAGGTTTCAGATGCTGCATGTAGTTAGTGCAATAAATAAAGCTGTAGTCTGTTATAAATTTAATATTCGCCTAACCCCAGGTTGTATTCATTTCCTTTAGTAACAAGTTTAGGATTCACAGCATATCTTGGTCGTAACTTACGTACTTGGTAGGAAAACCAAACATTTATTATTTTCAATACTTCCTCCTGATAATGTGAAAATTCGTTACAAAATTTCCGGAGTCTCGAACTTTATACGCTTATCCAAATATCACTGTTTATTTCGAAGTTTCCAGTCTGAATTTCAGTTAAGGCGGTTCTAGAGCACCACAAATTACTTTACCGGAATGTATACTTGCTAAGGCAAAAGTATTTTCAGTTATTATCGTGTCTTCCGCATACCAGGCTTAAGGCGTTATTACATTCTTTTTAATAAATTTCTCGTTAGACAAAGCCGTATTGGATAATAGATAGTATTCGAGACGAGAGAGCCGCTATCATCCCTCGTTCAAGCGCGAACTCTAAGTATTTCTGGACTCACTTACTAATGGTAAATCAATATTTGCACCGGGAGTGATTTGCACTCGATTCCCAAAGTTCTAATATAACATAACGATCGCATTATATGATTCTGGAGAAAACAGATATGCCGTAGTTATTTTGACCGTAATGTATTTTGTATAGAACCCTACTATGTCACAAAACTAGGTAGGGCAGTGGCCTAAATAATTTGGGACCGATTTCAGCAGATATTTTGACCTGAATTAGGTTTAAACTGTTCAGTATAAGTAAGATACATAATAATGGCTAACATTCAAATAACATCCACAAAATTAAAGTCTATTTATTCAAAATTATAAACGTTACTATAATTTGTTCGAATTAATTAAAAACTTAATATCAGCATTAACTATAATCCGATCTAGAGAAGGGGAGAAAAGTTTCTTATATAACGAAAACGACCGAGCGACGTCTAATGATGTAATACTGGCATAATTTGAATAATATTTACAACCACTTAACCATTTAGCGAATCTGTAGAAGCATCTTCACAATTTTTTCATGCGGAAAAATCCTGAAGCGTTCCCAAACTTTCCTACAAGACAGAAATTTGCCTCTTTTACAGTGCGTAGCTGTGTGCTCATATTATATTATAATGTTGCTTACGTCATGATGTTTTTAAACAAATTTGCCTTGGCCTAGGGCTCTTTTATGAGATTTGATCTAAGTCATTGAACCCAGTTCTTCATATCTTAAGGAATTAAAATAAAACAAATAAAATTGTAATATAAATTTTAAACAGATCTCGTAATTTGCTTTAAATAAATAAACTAAATTTCACGGTACATAACTTTCCAAATTCTAACTGGAATCGATTAGATGCATCTCTGATTCTAAGGAGTGGGTTTCGAATCCAATGATTGTTCTGAAATGCCTCGGATTAACCCAGAAATAGAGATAAATTACTATGATACTGGAAAGGACAAGCTCAGTTGAATATTTCAAGGACTGTAGGCTCGTAATGTACAGAACATCGGTAACACCAACACAGCATTTGATTAATTACTTGGGAGCTCTAATCATTAACCGAATACCGAATTAATGAATAAAATTAAAAACTATTAATATAAATTCCTCTTCTAGTATAAACAACCGTTACATGTGACCTTTCACCTAAACTGAACTAATTACTAACATATATTGGGAAGGGACAGTCCTTTTTTAAATTTTGGAAGAAGACCAATTTTTCAAGAATCGATTATTCTTTGTTGGAGTTTTCATATTTATAAATGTAAATACTTTCAATAATTTGAGATTGTCTATTTCAATATGAAGTCACTTTTTAATTACATATTGCGCTATTGCTTCCATACGGAAAATTAGCTAGATGTCACTTACGTATGTATATCACGTCTTTATTGATATTTTTGTTTGTCCAATATAAATTTGATTACAGTCTTTACATGCACTTTTATAAATTCCAGAGTTCTGTCTCATCTTAGGTGTGCCTTTCGGATTGTCTTGAACCAAATGATTCAACCGCGCTTTTTTAAAAATTGAATTTAAGTCTTTGTTATAAGACCAATAGTGCATTAAGAAATCTTTTAGGCAACCCTTCTCGAGTAATACCAAGATTTTCTAATGTGTCGTCTATTACTTTGATTAGTCGGAAACAATTTTTCTGAGTTGCTTGTAAATCTGTTTCATCCTGACTATCTTGTGATTTGTTTTGACAATTCTTGATAGTTCTGGTCTAGTTTCCAACGAATTTTTAAGTCACAGCCTTTAAATGACTTCCTTAATTAGGTTCTTGAAGATCTAAAGGTTGGTTATGGTGGTTCAGGGAGATCGCAATATGATCTACCAAATTGTGGAGTAAATTGCGAAACACAATATTTGCATTTACTATTAGTGCATCTCCTTAAGATTGTAGAACACTTTCTGCCAAATGTAATGCATTAAGCTTAAGCGTACCATATCGAACAGTAGCCCACACGAAACATGTGTGACACAATTCGGACTAAATTTTCGGAAAGTAAGAATTTCTCTACTGTTTCTAGCACTAGCTTTGTAATTAGCTCGCAGTATATTTTTCTGTCCAAATAATTTTTTACAAAAACATGAGGCTTTTCCTGTAGTTTAATCAGAATCCCTTCGCAAAATATCAGTTTTCTAAAGCTGCACATAAGACGCAAACGAACGAACGAATTCATAGGAATTCGCTTGAGTGCCATAAATAAACATTAAAATATGTTTATAAAATACATTTTTCCAACCGCCAATTAATTAACCATATTTTTATTTTTTAAAAATATGTCGACCGGAGGTGGAGTCGAACCACCGAGTATGGTTGTCGCGGCCTACTCGCAACATCGTTGCGCTACCGAGTCGCCCGGTACTCCACTATTAATTTTTCACAAATATATGTGAACACGGATAGGCACATAATGCATTATATATACATACATGTACTTACGCCAAGAAAAGTAAATACTTCGGTGTTAAATTAAAATATGTTAGCACATTATTTTCATTAAGTACATTCTTCATTTGTGATAGGCCTTCATCGAATACTAGGAAAATTGACTCTTCTTCTAAAAAATTCGATTTGATTTGTTTAAATTTCTGTGTGGTCATTGCCTTCACATGAGAGGATATCTCTTATTGAATACATGACAAGTTCTTTGAACAATCTTGTTACATTCCCCACAAATATAATGTAAATTTAGTAGATCCATGTTTGAATAAGTTTCATTTTGAATTTCGATGGACACAACGAATCCGATTTGAAAGATTATTTGCTGTCATTTCCATGGCTTGCTATTATGAAAATGGCAGAATTTGCTCCAAACTTTATGAAAAACCTTAATAACTTGAAAAGCATTATGGATAAATATAAGGAATGCTAATTCCATTTCAGAATATTGAAAACAAGATGTGCCATTGTGTTTGAAAAAATCGTGTTTTAATGCGCTAATTCTAAGAGCTGCAGCAGAAATGTCAATATTTCTTCTATCCATATAAATTTCAGAGTTAGAAAATGGCGGGGCTACATAATTTTAAGCATTATGGCGTGTAATTGAGAATTTTCGGAAAAGTCAAATAATCTCTAAAACAACTACATTTAAGTATAGGAAAGAGTAGTAAAAGTCCCTCTAAAATAATGCGTAGATTTTGAAAATGCAAAGAAAACTACATCATTTTATTTGATAGAAGAAAGTTGATATTGAATACCGGTACTGCTGCGATCTTGGAAATGTCTAATAATAGTGAAATAGTGAATAGATTTAATTACCGTATATGCATATGGAACTTTACAGAAATTTATTATTATTAGGATGCCCAATTTTTCGCATGGCTCAATCAATAATCTTATATTAGTAAAATATTTTAAGTTTCTTTAGTATATTGTAAACATAATCCTATATAGGTGTCAATGATTTTTTTGTTCTTAGATGGGAATGGCTGTATGTTTTCATTGGAATTCATTTGAAAAGACATTTACGCGCAAGCAAGTTTTGCAGTGGATGTCTGCTTTGCAGTGATTGCTTGACAAGCAATTCAGGTTAACAAGCCGCTTCAGCTGTACTCACCACAAAAATTATTTGATAGACATTAAATGTCATCTTGTTAGTAAACACATATAGTTATTGGGTTTTAAAATAAATTGATCAATTTTTAAACATCATTTCCATTGATCTGTAAGTGGAATTATATGAAAAGAAAAAAAAATAAAGAGTCGTAGAATATTAGTTAGTTATTGATAATGATTAAGAGACACTTGGATGTAGTAATTTACACTAGAATTCACTAAGGGTTTTTCTTTACATTCTCAGCACGACTATGCAATAATGGAGCTACCTGCCATGCCAATAACAGTTTTTCGTGTACGTCTTCTTTATCGAGAGGTCGTACAATTACATACCTACTTGATAAAAGATGAATCGGCGATTCAAAGTAAACGAAGAATGGCTTCGTTGTAAAAGAGCCGTGGAACGTGAAGCGAATCGTTTGTGTTCATATGGAATAAAGAAGGTAAATACATGGACTCGGATACTGTTAAAAAGCTTTCGAAAGCAGTAACTGTTTGTTTTTGTCGAGTTAACGAAGCTTTCTGTTAAATGGGATTGTAGTAGCGGATATCAATTGTTATTATCAACATTTTTATCTTTTTATTAAAGCTATCGTTTGTTCTTTTGTTTTGAGGGTGTCCATTTGACTGTATGCAAATTAGGTACCTAAAAATTTGCTTTGTATTAGAAGTTACATTTGTGAATGGAAATATTCAGCGTTTATTGTATTTTTTTGTAAAAGGCACGTAAAGTTATTCAGCAGGAAAGGTTATCAATGATGGAATTACTGATTTTCAGTAAAATTTATCATCAATTCCACTTACAACAGGTCTACTACATAGTAAGTTGTTTACCACTAGGCGCTATAGCAGACAAAAGGTATGTTAAAGTTATTATTTTAACAGCATCTTTGTCTATATCTATATTATTGCTAAATTAAATAGTGTAGTTAAGCTAAGCTAAATTTATTGTGTAGGAATTTAATTCCAATACTCACTGGCAAACAAATTTAGAAGTAGTAGTATGAGCATACCTTCAAAGAATGGTGTTAGTGTAACAATGAATGTTGCAATCAAATTGTAGTTAGGATTATTGTAGGAGGATTACTATCTGTCGTTAGTGCAGGTCGCGGTGACTAAAGGCAGCAGTGCTACTGCCCTCGTATCTAATATCTAATATCTAACTGTCGTTAGTTCTATTAAAACTGTTAGGGTGCACCTTTTTGACTATTACAGAATTGTTCAAAAGATTTATTTATAATTATTCCAAGAAGAAGGCCATAATTTCAATGCATCATTTTAAGTGGCCCACCCTGTATAGTTTGACTTTGTAATCAAGTTAGTTGAACAGGAGATTTAATACAATTGCCCAAAAATTTCCCAATTTTCTGGCCTAAAACTTTTACAACTGGTAGAGACAAACCATTGTATATCCTATGCTTTTTATTTATAAAGTTTTATTTTCGGTGATAGTGTTAACAGTGTTGTTTCAGATTTTCTTTTTACGAAATAAACTTTCTTTTGAAGTTGTTTTTTATTTGAATGTACGACCAAATGAAATACAAATAGTATTTAACTGCTAATTATTTCATCAACATTTTCAAACTTTCACTGTTAAATTTCTACATAAACGTAATATCATCAGTATATTACAAAAAATGAAACATATGTGAATTGTAAAAGTTGATTTAAAATTTTTAAAGATTTATATTTAAATTTAATTAATATTTTTTTATTTTTATTATAAATTTTAATATAATAATAATAATAGTAATTTTCGTTGGGATGTGGCGACCGCATCGGCAGGACTTGTCCTGAAGACAGCCTCGGTAAGGGCAGCGTATTTACGCTGAAATGGGGAACACAGAGAGGCGTCCCCTTCCGACCCCAGCCTTAGGGGAAGGCAGAATGCCTTAGATCCCCAGGGGACTTGCCTTAACCGGCCGGCCCGTGGATACTGATACGCCACAACCCGAAGTCACGGTGGGACTGCACGCGCCAAGGACTGCAAGGCTGGGGGGATAAACCCAGCCACTAGCGTATGGAACTCTGGATATTGGGCACCTCCAGTTTAACATAGCCTTCCCGCAGTGAATGCAGGGCTCTGCTGCGGGCGACTACCCAGTCCCTAGCTACTCGTGGGAACGATATGAGTGTGAATTTAAAAAAAGAACGGAACCAGGACGGACACAGTCAAGACGACAATCAGGCCATGGATAAGGAAATTTTCGAAAAGAAACTTGAGGAAGCATTAGTTTTCGGCAGGAGGAGCTCCTTAGCCAGGACACCCCCGAATACCACACCGCTGTTAAGTGGAAGTGTGGAAGGGGTTACCAGAGACAGAGTCACGACAGATGCGGTAAAGGGAAATCCCTTCAAAGGCAGCACCTCAGCACGAAGCCCTCTATCAAGGGGAAGGTACATTAGTCAAAAAAGCGGCGACGGCCTAGAGGACGAAGTATTCGCAGAGGAAAAAACGGACGCGGAAACCGTTTCACAAGAGGTGACCAAGGTATCGAGGGGAGTGGAAGGTACAGCCAAGTCCGATGGGGAAAACGACCCATGGAATGATGAGGATATCGATGTTAGCCCCATATTCCAATTATTTAAAGGTGTGAGTACTGGCAGCGGCTCTCATGGGAAGGGAAATAGTCCCAAGACAAAGAAAAGGAAGAGAGAAGAAGAACAACGCAAACCCGAACTTAGCGATGAAGTGGTAGCGGTACTGAAAGCCCTGGAAAAAGTATCACAAAAAACTGAAGTCCTCTTGGAACACATCAAAGGAAGCTCCAAGACAAAGACAGAAATCAAGACGGCGTCCAAGGAACTCGGCCATGTAGTAAAAATTCTGAATAAAAGAGCGAATGAGTTAAAACGGGTGCAGGAAAAATCAACGCCTGCAGCGAGTGAATCCACAATCACGAGAGACACGCCTGCTGGATCAGCACATAAGGAGGACAGAAGTAAAAGCAGAAATATAGGAATCCAAGCGAACCCAGAGGATATAGAGAGAGAAACGCGTCTGAAAGAGGAAGAGAGGCATAGGGAAATAGAAACCCAAATTGAAAGCAAAGCAGGATGGACTGGACTTTCAAAGATTATAGATTATGACTGGCCAAAAAGTTCCTTCATGAATACAAGCATAGTCCACGTGCAGACCTATGCCAACCTAAAAGGTGACGTAGCAGTTATAGTAGATCCTAATAAAACACTGGAAGACGAAAGCGCCGAGGGTTTCTCAACACTTTTTCCGGATATGGCCCCACTGATGGATGGGACTCTAGACGAAGGAAACATTGACTTCGCCAGAACATTCATAGAAACCTGTACAAGGAGTGGTAAAAGGGGAACTACGTCAAAAACCTCGTATGTATTGCCGTTCAGTATGAATATAGATGGTATAAATGATACCCGCAAGCTGTACGAGTTAATGAATAATTTAGACAAGTTAGTGGAGACACGCGGGGAATAGCTTGCCTCGCTCGGGTATATAGACATAAACTACCTGGAAAAGAATATGTCACACGAGGTACAGATAGAGCCATAGAGATTCTTGTCACAGAACCTAGAGATAACGAAAAACGGAACTCAAGGGCAAGGAAACCGACACTGAAGAAAAAGCAAGTAGAGCCAGTGGACAAAATTATCATAAGAGCCGAAGGCAAGGACTACGCAGAAGTACTACGCACCATAAAAAGCCAGGTGAAGCTAGAAGAGATCGGGGCCCAAGTCAAAAGTATTAAAAAAACCAGCAGAGGCGACGTCTTACTTGAAGTCGGTGGGGGAAAAGACAAGACGGAAGCGATGCGAATGGCCATACAAGCATCAAACCAGGACGTGCAGGTCAAAACTAAAAGCAACGAAAATATTATACACATCAGAAATATAGATGGGGATATAAACAAGGACGAAATAAGAGATGCCATCGCGAAGAGCGTAGGAAGCGCGAAGGTCGACAGCATCAAAGTTTTGTCCACCAGGCCAAATCAGAGTGGTTGTATTAATGCCACGGTCGCCTTACCGAAGGAATGGGCCAGGAGCTTAATAAAGAAGGAAACAGTCAAAATAGGCTGGGTGCCATGTAAAGTACGCGCACGGATCAATGTGAGTAGGTGTTATAGATGTCTTGCTTTTGGCCATCATAGCAGTGAATGTAAGGGAGTGGACAAAAGAAACATCTGCCTAAACTGCGGAAAGGAGAATCATAGGGCAAAGGACTGTAAAAATACAAGCTTTTGTCTCACCTGTAATACCGAGGGCCACAGAGCCGATCAAACTAAGTGTCCCCATTTCAGAAAAATCATTAGCGATAACGCAAGGGAGAAGGCGAGAGGAGGGCGAGACAGGGAACCCAGTTCAGCCGGCGCAAAATGAGGACCCAAATAAAAATTTTGCAAATAAACGTCGGACGCGCATACGCCGCCCAGGACATGGCATATGCCACAGCGAAGCAACAGGGAGCTGATATACTGATAGTATGCGAGCCAAATAAAAAACGAGTTAACGACAGTCGATGGTTAAAGGACACGAAGGTGAGCGTGGCGTTGCTGCTGTTAAACCGACGTCTGGCCGTCGTTGACCACAGCGTAGGCGATGGGCACTTGGTGCTGAGGTTGCGAGGTTTTAGCATCGTTTGCTGCTATATATCCCCCAATATCAACATGACAGACTACCAACATGCTGTAGACAACATAATGGAACGGTTGCAGGACGAAGAGACAGTGGTTCTCGGCGACATAAATGCTAAATCCCCCATGTGGGGAGCACCAATAGTGGATAACAAGGGAACATATTGGACGGAATGGATTTCCACAAAGAACTTGATCGTTCACAACACCGGCCACAAGCCTACATTCGTGAGGGGGATACCAAATCGCATATCGATGTGACCATGTCTACCAACAGTATTGCAAAGCATATTAGAAATTGGGAGGTGCTAGAGAAAGAATCCCTGACGGAGCACAAGTACATTTATTTCGAGATAGGAGGATCTGGGTCAGGCAGAGGAAAACCAAAGACGAGAAAAAAGACAAATTGGAACGCGTTCAGAGATACAATGAAAATTCTGGTTCAAGGAAATAAACAAGCCTCACTGGACGAATGTGTTCATCTAATCCAGCAGGCGCACAAGAACTGCACCGAGACTGGCAAGTTTGAAACAGCTGCCCCTTATTGGTGGAACGAAACTATTGAAAATAAAAGG
Source organism: Holotrichia oblita (assembly GCA_023690525.1). NCBI lineage: Eukaryota > Metazoa > Arthropoda > Insecta > Coleoptera > Scarabaeidae > Holotrichia > Holotrichia oblita. The sequence continues at coordinate 106,796,080 of CM043017.1, forward strand.
GAAGACTGCAACAGGCTAAGACGCATCTTTACCCGTGCGTCCAGAACTAGAGACGCCAGGGGCGAGGCCTATCTCGCGCACAAAATGGCCTACAAGGCTGCTAAAAAAGATCTGGCAAAGGAAATAATGAATGCAAAAGAACAGGCATGGAAGGATCTCTGTCAGGACCTCGAGGGAAACGTATGGGGCGGCGCCTACCAAATCGTCGCAAAAAGGTTCAACATCTTGACACCATATGAGTTAAACCCCGCCAAGAAGCTGGAAATTGCGAGGGTCCTATTTCCGCAAAATAAAGAAGCGTGGCAAAGTAGTGGTACAGTAGCGGGGGTGGAAGCCTTTACTACAGACGAACTTAGAATAGCTGCAGCAAACATCCAATGTGGTAAAGCCCCGGGGCTGGATAACATTCCACCGGAGGCGATCAAGTTATTGGCTGAAGACTCACCGGACTGGATCTTGGGCATCATGAACAGCCTTCTGGAAACACAAATCTTCCCAAACAGGTGGAAAGTGGCCCGGGTCGTCCTACTTTTAAAGGGAGACAAGCCTCCAGAACTTCCAGGCTCATACAGACCTATATGTATGCTGAGCACGATGAGCAAGCTCTTCGAGACCCTTAGCAAGAACAGATTGTGTAAGGAAATAGACGATAGGGGAGGTCTACACCCAAATCAATACGGCTTCCAGAAAGGGAGATCGACATTACAAGCAATAGAGGCCGTGATGAAAGCCACCGAAGAATTTAACTGCAGATGGTGTGCACTTGTGACAATAGACGTCAAAAATGCGTTCAACTCTGCTAGCCATGCCCTGATTATGCGGGAGTTGTCCAGAAGAGGCATCTCGGAGTACCTATGGAACCTCATCTCGAGTTACCTTAGTGACAGGAGAATTGAAATAGATAGGGATCATTCGATGGAAGTGGGTGCGGGGGTCCCGCAAGGATCTGTTCTCGGGCCAGTTTTGTGGAACATCCTGTATGATGGCGTGTTGGGGCTGGATCTGACGGTAGACGCTGGGACTATTGGGTTCGCGGATGACCTAGCACTGATCGTCGGCGCAAGAGACGAAGACGCGCTCATGGCAAACGTAAACAAGTGCCTCAAAGAAATTAGTGCATGGATGGCTGCCCACAAGCTTACCCTAGCACCGGAAAAGTCCGAAGCGGTCCTTGTAAGGGGTGGAAGGATCAGGGAGCATGTGTCTTTTGATCTGGATGGAGTAAGGATAACACCGCAAAAAGCAATAAGGTACTTGGGCATTGTTATCAACGACAGGGGGACCTTCGGACAGCATATTGAGATGGTGACTACGCGTGCTGAAAACACCTTAGCGCAAATTACAAAACTAATGCCGAATATAGGGGGGCCTAGTAGCGGAAAAAGGGCAGTTTTATGCAGCGCACTACATAGTATTGTCCTATATGGAGCGCCAGTGTGGGTAGAAGCACTAGCCATAAATAAGCACAAACAACTGCTTATAAGGACCCAGCGGAATGTGCTACTGCGGGTGGCCTCGGCCTTCAGGACGGTGTCAGCGAGTGCACTACAGACGATCACCGATATTTTAGCTATAGACCTCATGGTCCAAGAAAGAGCCGCTCTTTACTTGCAGGATGGAGTCGATAAACGACTTAGAGAAGAGGTCAGACAACAGTGACTGGAGGCATGGCAGACCCGGTGGAACTCAGAAAGTGTGAAAGCGCAATGGACGAAGCACCTGATAATGGACATTAAAGCGTGGGTAATGTGCACACACCGCAGACTGGACTACTATCTGATCCAGGTCCTCACAGGGCACGGCGTCTTTAGGTCCTACGCCACCAGATTTGGAAAGGATACAGTGGAGGAATGCGTATACTGTCAACAGGTAGATACAGTAGAACATACAGTCTTCGAGTGCCCGAGATGGAATGACGCACGAATGATGACTTTCACAGAACTTGGAACCAGACTTAGTAGCCAAAACCTGATTGAACATATGACAGCAAGTGAAAAGAAATGGAACACCATACATAATATGTTAAGGACCATAATGAAAAGGAAAGAAGAGGAGGAGAGAGAGAGACAGAGGACGGTGGCACGGGAACAAGGGCGCTGAGTGGAACAGAAAGTGATCAGAGCAAAAGACACCCGAACTCCTAATCCTTAGTTAATCTAAGGGATGGGAGATGTAGGGGAAAAATAAAACAACAGTACGCAGAAAAGACAGCCCGTCACTCTTGATGCTATGTCCGTCCAGACAGTTCCAAGAATGACATGAGTGGGGCGGTTCAAAAGGGCCACTTGTGCCGACTGCGGTCGGCCTACGTCCTTAAAAAAAAAAATAATAATAATAGTAATAATCATAATAATAGTAATAATCAGGGGAAGGATCATCGGGAGGCCAAGAAGAACAGGAAAACAAGGAGAAAAGAAGGGAAGAAAAAAAAACCAGAAGTCCATAAAACAGAGCAAAAAAAACAGCAAAACCAAAAAGAGGCAAAAACGAAACAAGGTCCAACTATATTTCCAACAGAAAAAAAAATCAGCAAAACCGAAAAGAGGTAAAAAAAAATTGGCCCAACTATGTTTCCATCTGTAAAACAAACAAAGTCGATAAACGTATACCTGCCCCAGCAGGGCCGTACACATTGTTATATGCACCCATACAGAGAAAATAATAAACAATAATAGTAATAATAATAATAAAAATAATACATCTCTCTTATGAGGGCTACCAGTTTTCCAAAACCCGGAAGTATAATAGAGGTCGGACAATGAAAGCCTTCGGTATCATTTAAGGTACTTCGGTGTTTGCTTCTGCTTGGTTTAGTACATAAATATAATTCTTGCCAGTCCTCCATTTACAACCAGGGCGACGTTGCGTAAGAAAGTTTAAATCTGTTTTAGAAATATACGATAAATAAGTAAAAAAATGCATTCTTAATGTTATTTTGTTATTGGTTGTGCGCGCTTCAGCCTCACTGTAATATATTATTATATTGTATTCTATTAATTCTTTTAATTTGATCAATTTATGGAATTTTTTCGTTTGGCTATAGTGGAGGACATAGGACATATAATTTAAATTATTTGTTAAAAAATTCAAATTCTTTCAAACGGTGATGGTTATGGTGAAAAAATGAAAGTCACAAATATAATATTAAGCATTTTTATTTAAGAAAGAAAATTAGAAATTACTGTAACTTACACATACATAACACAATACTACTTGATTTAGGCATCAATTATAAAATTAGAAGCATATCGTACAAGAAAATTAGAAATCCAGTGTGGAATGACGTCACGACGTCTTGGCAGGTTGTAAGAAAACAGAATTGAATTTGGCAAGAACAGAAACAGTCAACATAAATTTCAATTAAGATAAAAGTATATAAAAAGTGATATAATTTTATTTTTCGATTCTGTAATTCTTTTAGGTAATATTTAAGATAATTACCTAATTTACTTAAATAATTTTAAATTAAACTTAGCGCCATATCTGCGTCAATATTAGAATTAAACGCGCTGCAAATAAAAATATATTTAACTACAATTATTTTTTAAGTTGTTCATGGTGCTAGTTGCAACTCTTGCCATATTTTACTTATATTAATAAAACTTATATGAATTCGTGATTGATTATTGTTACTGTGTGTTTGATACTGTATTGGACTCTTTTTACTGTATTATTTTCTGTACATTTAAGGATATTTTCATCGAAGTGGGCAAGCTTTGTTGTGAAAACAGATCCGAGCAGTTCTTTCTTAGTTCTCATTCAGGTTTATTTCTAATGCTCCTGATTGCGTGGGTAAATTATTTATAAATTATTTTCTTTACCTAATTGGGCTAATGAAATTTTAATTAAAATCACGATGCAATCTTGTGCATCCGGTCATGTCGGTTGTCACAGGTACATACATGTATGAAAATGTATAGCACATATTTCACAATGCTTTTCATACAGAAATTAAAATTTCCCATCGCATAATTGCGTAATTAGCAGAACAACACACTCGTACGCTAATAAAAATTCCGTTTTTATCTTTTACGTATGCATTTGCTACCCAAACGTTAAGCCGTAACCAGATTTTGTAATGTTTCGGTTTTGCTAAAAAAGTTTAGAACGTAAATATTATCCTCCTACAGAGAGGATCGTAAAAGTTGACAATTTGCTCGCAGCTTTTTTATAAACCTTAAAACGACACCCAGTTGGCATTTCACCTAAATTATATGGCTTAGTTGTAAAAACCATATTTCATTACCGCAAATGATAAAGAGTGATGAAAGCTTGAGATATATACTATGAAGACAATTTTAACTTTCTCCGAGTACCTCAGCTTTCTGACAAAAAACTGTGTTTAGATGGAAGTTGAAAGTTAAATTGTTGGTAAAATGGATGAAAACGGAATTAAAATTTAAGGATGAACACGAATAATTAATACCTGAGTGTTTCGGAACATCGTCCTTGGCAGTAGAGGAGATTGTCGCTTTTACTATTTCGAGTGTAGATACTGCACTTTACTTGGACATAAGCGGTAACATAATTATTGCAGATTCAAATACTACTGGTATCTATTTTTATTTGCTAGGCATACATAAATGCAACGTCAGTAGTCTTTACTCTTTTAAATAAATTACTAGTATGGACTGAGTGGCCAACTAAGAATGGTGCTCAGTCATATCTCAAAAACGGTTTACAGTACAGCTTCGGCAAAAAAATATCGCCGACTAAAGTGGCATCGAGAAACATCTGGATATTGTTTAGAGAAGTGTAGGATGCCCGCTACAAGGTTTGACTGAACACCAAAAATTTAAGTTCTTATTTTATACAAAATTTAACTTTAAAACTTAAGGTCTATCATAAATACGAAAATCGGAATTTTCTGAAAATTGCGTATATTTTACAACGGACAAATTTTATTTATTTTGTCAAATAAGACGAGGGGTGGTGAGAACACTTTGTTTTGAAAAAAAAAACGCTTATAACTTCGGTTCTGTTGAAGTGAATTTGGCAAACTTAGTCTCGTTGAAAACAGCTTGACACCTCCAATCTAATACTTACAAATTTGAACCAATCTAATAAGTGACTTGCCTGCTAGAAGGCCCTGTTTAAGTTTCTTCGGAAATTTTGTTTTTTATCGAAAATATTAAATGAAAACATACATTTCTGATTACAGATTAAAAAGTAGGCTAAATCACTAACAAATCAGGAAAAACTGGTTGCGGATGGTAAGAATTTCTTCTATAAATATTAATTATTCTGCTTCCTTGAATGGAATTTAGCAAATTTGGTCTTATTAGAAGCGATTTTCCTTGGCCTATATTTAGTGATTTAAACTGTTTAATATTGTTTTATTCATTACTGCTAGAGGGCGTTAAAGAAATTTGAATACGTAAGCAATACGGAGCATCAATTAAAGTTGAACAATAAAAAGTCGATGGTTATGTTGTTCGGTAAGCAGAATGACCTTCAAAGGAATATGGATAAAGTAAGAATAACTATTAATTCCGAAGAACTGCCTATTGTTGTGGTGTGCAAGCTGAGGATGGACAATGGACATACTCGATGCAATTTTGCATTAACCAATTTACTGTCGAGTATCCAGATGTAAATGTTGCATATGACACATTTGTGCAACATGTTCATAGGTTAACGAAGAGATTCATGGAAACAGGCAGTATATTAAAACGAAAGCGTGAAGCCCATCCAACAGTTTTAACTGAAGATACTGTAGCAGACATTCGAAATAGAGTAGAAGTCAGTCCAAATAAATCCATCCGAAAATTGTCTGCACAAGCAGGTTAGTATTAAATAATTTAATATTGTAGATGAATTATATAAAATATTTTTGATAGGGGTATCATACGGAAGTATCCGCACAACGCTTAGAAAACATTTGCATATGCACCCATATAAGATATCTGTACTGCAGCAATTATATCCTCACGATATCGAACAGAGGACGCAATACTGCCAGTGGTTTAATAATGACGATATATTGGATTTGACATTTTCTCTGACGAAGCTTGGTTTCATCTGTATGATTACGTTAACAGTCAAAACTACCGTACTTGGTCAAGTGAAAATCCACATGTGTTTCGAGAAACTGCTTTACATCCCATAAAACTAGGAGTCTGGATTGCTATGTCACGAAGACGTATTATAGGACCGAAATTCTTCCGTAATACCATCAATGCAGTCAGATGTAGAGAACTGATTTTAGAGCCTTTCGTTAATCAATTAGATGACAATGAAATACATAATGGTTATTTCCAACAAGGCGGTGCTACGCTTCATACAGCACATGCTACCTTAGAGTACCTGAGAGAGTTTTTTGATGACAGACTCATCAGTAGGGGACGGTGGCCAGCTCATTCTCCAGATTTAACACCGTTAGACTTTTTCTTGTTTGGGCATTTAAAAAATAAAGTATTTTCTAATAGGTTATATGACTTGGATGAACTACAGAATGTTATGACACAGGAAGTGAGCAATATTTGTGGCGAAATGTTTTTAATAATATGAAACGACGTGTAAATTTATGTGTAGAAAGTGAAGGTGGTCATTTTGAACATATTCTTTAACATTTACAATATGTTAAATTTGATTGAGTGATTTATAGAATTACTTGTATTTCTAGTTTACTTTTCCATTATATAATTATCCAGTTCAATATGACATGAAGTGAATATTTACTACACAATACTTGTAATTATTTTCCAAACAACATTAATTTAATCAATAAAATATTTTTTGCAGGTTTTTTCGGTCCTAATAAAATAAATCTATAATTTCAATATTTCGTCACACTCTGTGACTTCGTCAGGAATATATTTTTTTTAAGTGTAAACAATATGTAAAATATATAATTTAATGTCACTAAAATCTGTATAATCAAAAATATAAAGAAAAAATAAAGAGTTAAATACACAACTACTGATTTATTTATCACGTTATGACTGTATAAAATCTCCATTGTTAGACAGATTACCTGTACAGAATCTGTCAAAACAATTTATGTGCAAGTTAGTTCGCGTCATCATTCCCGTTAATTGCTCAGTGTTCCCAACGAAAAATTTTTGATGACTCACCCTTCACTTGACTGTGTTCACACTGTACCTAAAGTGTTTAATATTTGCAGTGCTATCTGTGTCCTTTTTTTCCACCAACAATTTTCTTATATAGCTGGCTTTTCCTGTACCGACAAATGTTCACGTCCCAAGATAACACGCTTTTTTGGAGACGATGTTGATAATCCACTTGTACTAGGCTGTGAATCCATTATCACAAGCAAATAGTTAAAAAAAAACTAATTTTATTACTTGAAAACCGTACCAACATAAAAAATTGGAAAATACTTTACACAAATATCTACTCAATCAGCTGTGTCTGCAATATGGCGGCACTAAAATTGGCAAATTTGAGCAGTGCAAGCAGGACTGACAACTAAGCAATCATAAGGGTGGTTTCAAATTTTATCCTTCTTATTGAAAAACAAGGTATAACAAAAAGATTTTAAATGTACCTTACCGTTTCTTGTATATCATCTTGTATATAGTGTCATCTTCGTAAACAATAAATTGGCTGATGATCGACGTTTTAAGAAAGACATTCATTTCTATAACAGTGTTTCATCTTAATTTTGAACTGGGAGTAGTACCTGTTATTTTACTTTTTAATAGCTAATCAGCTTTAACGAAGCATGTGTTGTAAATCGAGTACACGGAAAACCTTAGCTGTTTACAGTAACCAAATGTATTTTGTTGGGATATATTTTGTTAAGAATACTATACGCATTGCTACTTTTGAATACTAAGTCAAAATTTGTTATTAGCAAACAAGTTATTTTGTTAAAGGATTTACGTGACGCAAGAAAATAATTCGGTAAAACACTTTCTTAACGTAATGGTAAACAAATAAAACAATGGTTTCAACAAAATCTATTAGTTGTTTTTAACCAATTTTATTTGTTTCAAATAAACTTCGTTAAATTAAAGAAGCTTTTGGAACTAAATTTGTGAATATTTGCTTAATTCAAAGCAACATTTAGTCGAAACACTTAAATATAGCCAATAAAATTATTTGTTACCAACAACTATATACTTGTTTGCCCATATTCAACCATAAAATTTGGTGAATGCAAGTAAAATTTGTTTGGGTCAAACAATCCAGTGTTTCCGTGTAGAGAAGCACACATTCGTTTAGCAATCGCTTAACTGTCTCATTGAATATAATATAAATCTAGTAATAAAAAAATATTTAAGGATGTAAACATGTACATATGTAGTTGCATAAAACACAGGACACACTTTCATCTACGTATGTTACACGATAAAGATAAAATGTCGATTTCTCATAAAGTATTCTTTCACCGTTAGTGTGATATTAATGATGATTGATTGCCGCAGTTCGGGTTGAAGTATTCTCAAAATAATCATATGTAGATATTGATCGATTTACTGATAGATGGGCTGCTCTTACACATCATCTGAATATGTAATTCAGAACGCGATCAATACTTTGCAATGATATATTGCTTCTTGGAAAGATATTTCCAGTTATTTAAATAAACATCCTGACAGAAAATTGACTTGCATGTTTAAATTAAATTATAAGAAAAAAATTGAGGTACAATTTCACCTTGCAACATTGCCAACACTAAAACTAATAATATAGGGTGAATATTTCCTACAACAGGGTTAAATTGAGACTTAATTGGAAGAGGGACACTCATACGAATTTCTGTAATTCAAGTAGAGTGCTGGAATTCTCTGACGTTAAAATACCTGCAGCAAGAGTGCATGCAGAAACCGTCCTGGAATTTGTAATAACAGAAGTATATAAGCGAAATGTCGTGGAAATGTTGA